>JANZLH020000139.1:664978-676287 GCA_026770325.2 Erythroxylum fimbriatum
TGAGCTTTCATATGGTAAGTTTGTTGAATGTGTAGAAGTCATGAGCATGAAAAATAAGAAAGAAACTTGTATGTATGCCTTTGGGTAAAAAACTCCTAAATACATGTATGATTAAGAATGAGAAATTTAAATGTGATATGCATGACATGATATAATCTAAGAGTGTGGTTGTTTCTAATGACAACGGGTATGATTTATTGCATGAAAATAAGACATTCAAGAAGGATATCAATGGAATCAAAAAGTCTTTTTCTAGATTCAATATAGGTAGTGAAAAATTGAAAAGAATACTTGGAGCCTTAAAGAGTTCTAATGATAAATTGGTTTCAGTTATTAAAGTGCACCATCTAACAACAAGACTATCTTTGTGAGGAGAAAGCACATATATGATGAGCCTATGGCTAAATGTGTATAAATATCACATGCTCATCCAACATTCTATTTCATATTAAAAAGGAGAAATTTCATGCATTCATGTATTTTTTAAACATCGTCTTTAAAGGCAAAAATAACTATAATTCACATGGAAAGACATAAAAAGGCATGCAATAATCATAATTTGGAACTCATCTATGACCATAGTTTATTAAATATTCTCACACTTATTATAAACCTAAATTCAATTATAATTGTATAACATAAGCTCATAATCATTACAGTCCACCATACAAGTATTTGAAATATGTTCAAAATTCTCATTGGTCCTAATTTTATGAAAGGAACATATAATATGCCTTCTCATCTCAGAATGAGAGCTTATAATTCTCTATATATCCAGAAGAGAAGTTCATATCACACATATCATTTATTAATACCTAAAAATGCATATAAACATATTCTTTTAAATCTTTCTCATATGGCACTAACACCTTCAATTTTTATCATGTGAGATATCATTTTTTTGGTTGATTATGGTCATATAAAAATAAATTATTTGTTTAAACAATTCTTGTTAAGAAAAATGAAAAAATATGAGATGAGGTTCAAAGACTAACCTCTAAACCCTCAAGTTTGTGTGGGTACTTAGGACATATTAACTTTTTTTTCTTGTAAGTTAATATTAAGTAGCATAAAATAAATTCTAAGAATTGATATAATCCTTATTAATATCTAATAAGGAACATCAATTGTATCTTTAATAGTTATTTCATAAGAAAAATTATTAGAAGCCCTTATATGAGTTAAATAAGGAAATTAGTATAAAAAATAACTATTGAACCAATTGAAGAAGAAAAGGAACTAACCTTTGGTATTATATAAAAGGGTGTAAATACTTTCCTTCATATTGATGAAAATTGAGAATATTAATTAGTCATGCATAATTAAGGGAAGAGAAAGAAAGGATTGATGCATGTACATAAGAGGAGAAAGGTATATTGATCTTTGAATTGGTACATGAACCATTTGAAAATTAAATCATTTTCAGCAACCACTTTGCATATATACTTTACCCATATAATAGGCTTTTCGATAAGGGAGAGAGGGAAGTGTTCTTTTTATTTTATTTTCCTATTCATACTTATAACTTTATATACCATATATCCCATTTAATTTTGATGAAAATGGGAAATGATAATACTAAAATGCTATCATTCATAAAGCATGAATTAAAAGGGGAATATTCGTTACATATAGATCTGACATAGAGTGGGTTTATACAGTATCATTTTTTTAATACTATACATTGATTTGACATAGGGATAGTTTATTTAATATCATTTATTTTCTCAAATATCTCCAAATACATTTTATTATAAAAAAGAGAAGATTATTAGACCAATTGAGGCTCTAACTCATGATTTTGATGGTAAGAAAATATGTTACTACTAATATTTTCATCTTTGATTATATGCACATTTGAATCAAAAGGTCCTTATGTCTTAGTTTGAATGGGGTTGAGGTTAAAGGTGAGGAATTTCTAGATCAAGAAGATTAAAACCAAAGAGAATAGCAGAGAGCTTGAAAAATACATTGGGTGAATAAATTGACTGAGAATCTATAAGCCACATTATATATTCAAATACTCAATAATCTCCTCATTCAATCCTTCCCTTATTAAAAACATAGACAATTTTTGTCATGTAAATTAAAATTTCTCCTTTTTCTTTTCTCTATACATATGGGAAATTCAACTGTACATACATAAATTCACTATTCAAACCTAAATTCTAATTACATTTAATACAACACAATTTTATTTTTCAAACATACCTATACTTAACATATTCTTTCTTTGAAAAGACCCTTTAACTGCCTCAATTCAAATACCTTACTAAGTTTTAAAACTCACTGTTTGTGTTAATTAAGGTTCACATCTCAATTTCTAAGTTTTAAAACCAATTCATCGAACTTTCATTCCTAACAGAACTTTCATCGAACACTTGGTATGCTACACAAATTCATCACTAATTTGTTTCAAAACTGTTGTTTTTTTTTCATTATTCACTAACATTAACACATAGCAACAAACACCAACCCACTAACAACAAAAAAAACCTTGACAACTCAATCCACACAAACAAAACAAAGAAGATAAAATCATTTAATAGAACAAAATGAAGTAGAAAAATAAACCCAATAGTAGGGATGACCAATCTCGACAAGGGAAACAAAGACGATAGATAGATGGAAGGACAATGGATGGAAGAAATAAGATAGATCTGTCAGAGATGGAGGAAATGAAGAACATAAAATGAAGAAGAACGATGAAGAAGAAGGGAAGGAAGGTCTGCATCTGTTGATTTAATTTGAATGAAAATGACGACGTTTCCTTCCAAGTTAAACGATGTCATTTTCCTTTAGTTTTAATTTACTGACAGAAATTATTTCCGTCAGTCAATTCTGTCAAGAATTTTAGCTAGGAACCATTAACGCCTTTTTTACGACTACATTCACTAGTCTGTTGTTAAATTCTGTCGGTAAAGTTGGTGGTAACATTTTGTCCTCTTTTAACGATAAATATTTTATTCTGTCAATAATTTACGTTGAAATTTTGTTTCTGTCGCTAATTTACAGTGAAAATTTTTCCGTAGGTATTTTGTAATTTTCTTATAGTGTTAATAAAGTGACTAAAAGTTTATTATTCATCATGAGTTATCTTGCAAGTATTAAATGATCCAAAGAAGGCCTAAATCATGTCATAGGTATTATTAAGCCAATGATTTTTCCTTGAGTCATAATTAAGAAAGCTATAAAGCCTTATTAAATCATTCTATAATTCATATAAACTTTCTGTAAACCAAAAAAATGAGTGAGCGAGAAAAAAATAGCAATATTTCAAGGGATTTTTAGAAAAAAATCATCAAGTCAAGCACATACATAAACATGTCAACCATCTCTTCTTATGAGTTATTAATTGTAAGGACATAAAAGACGTTCCTTTTATTAAAGCAATATATCATACATTCTCCCTCTTAATTCATACATCATTGATTTCTAACTATTTCGTTAAATAGTATTAGGAGAATATTTGAAGATTTGGTCGTGTGCCTAACTTGAATTTTAATCTTGTTGTTGTTTACTTATGATGGTCATGCATATGAAATCTCAATTTTAATAGTTAATTTGGCTAGCTGGCTATTAAATTTTAACATAATATGAATAAGTAGATACCTCTATTCATATTTGACTTTTTTATAAAATTTGAACAAATTAGATAGATACCATGTCAATCTTCTTCTCGTGGTAGTCTAAGTGTATGTGACCATCATAACATATGTTTAAGATTTGATTTCTCATCCTTGTTAATTAATTGGATTCACTAAAATGCTATAATGGATTTAATTAGTTAATTAAAACGTTACGCAAATTGACCAAAGGATGATAAGATTCTAGAACTCTTCCTTCATATAAACTAGTGTTCAAGATTAGAATCAATTAATCTAAGCTATATTGTTAATGGTGAACTTGAAATAATAATTATCCTAATTCTTACATTTTTTATTTTTTTTCTTATTTTGAATTTAATTTACTAAAACTTAGTAAACTATTTTATTTGACACTATAGCAGACATGTGTATTGGCTACGATTTATTTGGCGACGAAATAGAAATCGCTGTTAGAAGTGTCCCTTTGGCGATGCTTTAATAGTTCGTTGCTAAAAGTCAAAGAATCTATGTTGGTTAAGCAAAACATCAGAAAGGGGAAACAATGTTATGACGCTTTTATAATTTCATCACAATAACAACACATTTTAATGATGTTAAGGTACTTCCGGGACAAAAAAAGAAACAATTATCGACGACTAGAACTTATCATTGGCGTATGTGGGACAAATCAATGTGATTAGAGATGACTTAGTACGTTGGCAATTGCCTAGAAAAATAGTGACAAAAAACTAAATTGCATTCCTTTTTATCCACGTTTTCATGAATCGTCACATAAGGTCAAGCTAAGATAATACGAAGTGACAATAAATGTTTGAATGTCACAGAATGTTCACTATTAGTGACGATTATTATCCTTCATCGGTAAACTTTGGCGACAATTTTCTTTAACGTCGCGGGTTGGTGGGCTTATTGCGACCTTTTTTCTTTATTCGTCGCTAATGAGGTAGGATATAGGGACGGTCTATTATTTCGTCGCTAAAAATGGTTCTTAGATATTTTTCCAAAAACTTTTACGTAAATATTGATGAAATTTGATAAGTGATAAAAATGGTTCTTAGATATTTTTCCAAAAACTTTTATGTGAATATTGATGAAATTTGATAAGTGATAATATTGTTAAAATTAATAATATTTGGAAGACAGTTTGTTAATAATAAGTAATTATCGCAGTTAAGGTTAATTATAATTGACATTTTTATAATCTATTTTAGTTAAGATATGTTTTGTTGCAAAGTTGTTTTCAATGTTTAAAACATATTGTTGAAAAATACATGGTAGGTTATTTAAAATATGAAAAGTAAATATATTTTGGAAACAGTGAATTTTTAACAATACTAAATATATCATAATTTTAAGTTAAATTAGTATTAATCATTAATATTTAGTGACAGTAAAATAATTATTTATAAAAATTTCGAAAATGGTATCAATATAATAAATGATATATGGTAAGTAGTACAAACTTTTAATTAGAAGGTTAACAA
The DNA here is from genome assembly GCA_026770325.2 of Erythroxylum fimbriatum. Classification (NCBI taxonomy): domain Eukaryota; kingdom Viridiplantae; phylum Streptophyta; class Magnoliopsida; order Malpighiales; family Erythroxylaceae; genus Erythroxylum; species Erythroxylum fimbriatum. The sequence goes on from JANZLH020000139.1 coordinate 670,071, forward strand.
TTCTTATAGACATAAAACAACAACAATAACAATGAAAATAGTATATAGCCTTACCCCTAACTAGTAGAGAGGTTGTTTGAAAGATTCTTACAGATAGAAAAATAAATAAAGTTTAAAGTTGAGTCCAGTTGATTCCTTCAATAAATGACAATGATATAATTATTTTTCTTGATTTTAAGTGACATGAGAGTCAATAAAGGTAAATGAGTTCCCTATGCATGGATTCCCAAGAAGGGTCCTTGCACATTCGAAAGCACCAATTGAAATAGTAAAATATCTTCCCTCAGGTGTAGGGTTTGTTGACACCCTCTTCCAACAACTTCGCTACAGCTAAACTTTTAGAGGATACAGTGAATGAGTCCCCATATTTAGTATGAAAGACAACTTCTTTGGATGAACTGGCATATGGTTTGTTTCACCTAAAACACAATAAGTATAGAACTTAGATTGCTAGTTTAGTGCAACCATTTAACGAACCTAAATTGGAATACATGCATACCTAAATGACTAGAACAAGTCTTTAAAATCGTCAAATTTTACAAAACAACCGATTTTCCTAATCCTTTACGGACCTTTGTGACATCGCCCCCACCTCTATGGGCATAGATGTTATCTTGAAGATTCAAGGAAGCTTAACATAACATATAGTATATACCATCAAATGTGAATATATATAATACCTTCATAATAGGAAATGGCATCTACGTAATAAGGAAAGTGACGTAGTTCAGATGATACTAAAAACCTTGACGAAGAAGATCGTCCATGGATGACAAACGATTATTAGTGTATGAAGAGGAGATTTGTTCTGCATTGTTTTTTTCTTCAGTAGAGATAATTTTGCCACATTCCTCCCAACGAAACAAATTTCTACCATTGGAAACTAGTCACTATGTCGAAATTCCTTGATTAACTATGTTAAGATTTATATTCTACAAATGTGAATTTAGAATAAAATTCAATGTGTTCAACTCCAATTTTTATGATAAGTTAAAGTACTACAGTTTAGTACTTATACATCTTCAATCTGCCTAATGAGATGAATGTTACCCATATTAAAATAACAATAATCTATTTACCCTTTGTATTATATCACAATTTTAGAATTTAAAGTAGATTACTCATGACCATGTTCTTTATGTACAAAAATATAGTATTATCTATATTGGGTTATATTACTATTAGTACAAATTCAAAAAGTTAAATCCTCTTTCAGACCTTTCATCAAATAGTTACCAAGCTTTCCTGAGGGAAACATTAATGGTCATAAAAAGAAGTCAACCCATATATAAATAACAAAGGAAGACAATAAATCACTTCGAAACACAACCACAAACACAACCCATACAACAAATGCAAAATTAAGAACTCACAATAAACACCTAAAAGGTATAAATTAAACTTAACACAAGATAGAGGGTTTGGAAATAGAAAAAAAGAATAATACCAATACAGTTAAGGATGGTTCTTCGACAGTGATGACCACAATACATAAAACGAGCACAAGAGAGGGGATAATGGTTATTGGACTGTGAATGTAGAGGAATGTTCAAGACTAACATGAAAATGAAGAGAGGTTCGTTGAAGTAATAATAAAAGTTAATACAGAATGACATCGTTTCTTGTTAAGATAAACGATGTCGTTTTCCATTTTTCAGAAGAAATATAGTACAATATTGTTAGAAACAGAAAAACAGTTGCCAAGTTGAAGACATTGCCGTATTCGTTGTCACCTTTGTGTAACATAATTATTATTACACATAGAGAAAAAATTATTATCATAATACGTCAATGACCGCCATATTATTGTTTGAAAATATTAGAAGTTAATTATAATGATTTATAATAATATTATAAGTTTATTACAAATAATTTGCTAAATATTACATTAAGTGAACGGATTTGATTGTACGGATGTTCACTGCTTATTGATCATTTTAGCAAAATAAAATATTGTTCGAAAATAGTATTAAATTAACTTATAAGAAATAAAAGCTAGGCGTTATTCTTTTGTAAATGGTAATCAACATTAAAAATTAATAATTTCCAAACATGATGTTAATGATGTTGGTTGCATACATAACTGTAAAACAAATATTAGAGAAAAATTTTTATTGTAATATGAGTACTTCATATTAATCATTTTAATGAAATAAAAAATTTTATGAAAAAGGTTTAGTATTGACGACGTTTATCTAGTTTGGTAGTAAAATGTTGCATAATTTGCTATGCTTATTTAATTTGGTAGGTAAATCTGGGATTTGTCGACCAAATGTAATGGATGAAAAAAAATAAGCTGAAACAACATCGTTTGTTTGACTACAAGCGACGTCGTCCCTATCTGTTTAAACACAGCTGCGCAAAACACCTTTGTTCTTCCCTCTTTTTTTCATTTTCGTCCATTCCTCTCCACAAACGCTCCATTGTCGAAACTCTATCACACCCCAACATCATTTTTTGCACTTTCTTCTCCTCTCTTTGTCACCTATCGTCTCCTTGTGCTTTGTCTCCAACTAGTGAGTGGCGTTGCTTTTGTATTTTTCGTCTCACAATAAACATCGAATGTATATGTCAATAGCCACGGGTATTTTTATGCTGAATGTTGAGTTCTTTGCATTATTCGTTGATGATAATGGTTAAAATGTAGTGGATATGTGTTGTTGTGGTTGAATAAAGGAAAAAATAATTAAGTGTTTTTGTTAATTTAGGTTGATATATGGCTACACATTAGGTGTTCGAAGAAATTCTTGAAAGATATTGATATGATTTTTTAGAATGTTTTCATGTTTAAATTCATTATGTTTTGTTAAATTTGAAATGTTAAAATGTGGCTGCACATTGGTTTAATGTTAAATGTGAATAGTTTTGTTAATTTTGTGGTGGAGAAAATTATTGTGCATATAAGGTCTTCTTTAATGCATGTAATTTTCTTTCTTGTCTAACTTTAATATAACTAGGGTATTGATAAACAAATACATATACCATGAATTGTATGTTTCCAACATAACTACAAATCTAATTGTTCTACGTAATTAGTATGAATAGTTTCTTGTAATCTACATGATATTCTTATTGAAAGTGTTTTGCTACTAAGCACATTTTGAGTATATCAAACCATTTTGCTTTAATTTTTTCTTATAGACTCATATGATTCAAATGCTCTTCTCTCCTTTAGGAAGTTCAATTAACTCCTAAGTAATTTGGCTTTTATATGGATGTAGTCTTATCATCCATTACTTTTCTCAATTTAGAATGATGAAAGCTATGATATGCATATATGGATGTAGTTACTCTTTTCATCTAAGACTTGGATATATGTTTAATGATTTTTAAGCTATACTGTTATAAATTGATTTTGTCTCTCATTTCCTTATTTTCTTTTATTATTATTGTTGTTGTTCCTTTGTGATTATCTTATATGAATTTGTTATAAATATAAGTTAATACATGTAATTTATTCATTAAGTTCTAAAAAGACATAAAATACATAAATGCATGTTGAAAATGAAATTCATTAAGTGTTGAAAAGGCATACATAAATTCATTAAGATGTACTAAAATTGAAATTGCATGGAATTTGAAGTTGTGAGATTGCTTATTATGGTACTTTGAAGTTGAAATTGCTTATTATGAAATTTTAAGTTGGAATTTCAATTTGGTTGTTATGGAATTTGAAGATGGATATTAAAGTCAAATAAATGGTTGTTAGAGTCGTCATATGTGGAACTTATGGCATTCAAGAGTTGGTTTAGTTTTGAAATTGCCATTTTGGAGTTGTTATGGATATCTTGTTCATTTTAATTACCAATAAATGAATACAAGATGAACTATATTGTAATTTGTAATTATACCAATAGGCAATAATAATTTCTTTTAATAATGAAAAGATAAAGAACAAATGTAATATATTAAATTTGAAATTCCCTTATTTTGCAGGCTTTGTTTTATGTTGAAGAGCGTCCATAATCGTTTGACGTCCTCCTTCTTTGTAGTTTATGGTTGTCCGTCGATCCAGGCAAGTCGTCCAACCCATTTATAATATGTTCTGCTTTACTAGTTGGAGTATTTGTGAGAATTTTTTTTGTGATTGCAAATGAGGTATTTTTTATGTTGTTGTTTGCAATATTTTGAGTATCATTGATCATATTATAAAGGATTGATTTAACATAAAGTTCTAATTAGTGGCAACTTTTATTGTCACGTAACAATTGCATTTAGTATGGGTATTGTTTGAAACATTTAGGCATAATAAACCCTTACGATGGTATATAGGCTGGAAAAATGTGGTGCAGCTATGATTAGGCTTATCGGTGAAAAATTTCACAAGCCTAGGAGTCACAACAGGAACTTGCTTTCTCGATTCATATGGTGCAACAATGCCACGTACCTTAATTAATAGTAACTTTTATTGTAACGTAAAATTGAACGACAAATGCATTAAATAATTTAGTTATCTTCTTTTATTGTATAACTAGATGGATAAAAGTTGGATAATTAGAAACAGTCCACTGAATACGTAGAAGGAGTTAAGAGATTTATGCAATTTGAACAACATCAAATAGGTGATGAATGTCGTATTTATTGTCCTTGCATCGATTATTTAAATGTCGACTTTTAAGGTCAAGATGTGGTATATAATCACTTGCTAATTCGAGGCATAGATAAATTCTATAGTCTATGGATTTATTATGGTGAACGTAAGGAAGCAAGTTGTAGTAGAAGTTGTGGTTCAAGTTATGATGATAGTAACAATAATGATGTAGATGATTGTGATGTTAATGATGATGGTGATGATAGGATTGACGAGATGTTAGACGATGATGGGAATTATATGGAGACTATGAATGAAACACGTATGCCTAACATAATTAGTAGTATTAATGAAGATAATTTTGGCAAGTTATTGAAAGTTGCTCAAGAAGAATTATATCTAGGGTGCTCAAATTTCTTACAATTATCTTTTTTTTGTCAAGTTGTTGCATTTAAAGGACTATAATAAAGAGTAACAAGTCTTTTCACATGTTAAGATACATTACCTGTTAGACACAAATTGTCAAAATCTTACTATGTTGCAAACAAATTGTTAAGGGACCTTGGATTAGGATTTATTTCAATTCAAGGATGTAAGTATGATTGTGTTCTATTTTCGAAAGAAAGTAAAGATGTTCAGGAGTGTCCGATTTGTGGTACATCTAGGTGGCAAGTGGACGATAGGAGAGGGAAAAAGATACCAAATAAAATCCTTCTATACTTTCCTATTAAACCACGACTACAAAGACTTTTTATGTCAAGAAAAACAGCCATGGATATAAGGTGTCATAAAGAGAAATGCGTTGATGATAACATTATGCATCATCCACAAGACTCAAAGGTATGGAAAGAATTTGATAGAAAGTTTCCATGGTTTGCACGAGATTGTCATAATGTTCATCTTGGATTGGCCTCAGATGGATTTAATCCTTTCAGTAATATGAGTACTTCATATTACTCATACTACCGAAAGGATAAGAATGTTGTTCTATTTAAGTACAAATGATTTAATCTTACCAATATGAAAGTGAATGGGAATATTGCTAGCATCAATGTTAGTAATACATGGTATGATAATGATCCTTTCTTCCTTACAAGTCAAGTAAAAAAAGTTTTCTAACTCAACGTGTATTGGGTAGAAATTAGAAGGTTGTTCAAAAGTTTCAACACCAAAATGTCTTCGATTTTTATGAAAGGGATAAGGGTCAGTTCAATGAGGATGCAGATGAAGTTTATTAAAAGATTGGATTGGAGTTCAATAATGAAGCCATTCAAATAGAAGATGTAGATATATCATCATTTCATAGGAGAGATGTTGATCCAAACATAGTATAACAGGATGAAGTCCAAGCCAAAATTTCAATCAAATAGATGAAGACTATAATCAGGATGAACTAAATGACAATGATGATACTTTAGTCAAATATATTAGTGATAAAGAATCCAATCATAATGTAATTAATGATGATGGTTTTCAAAATCTTGATTATGATAATGTTATGTTCATATTTAAGTTATGTTGTTGATATTTTACTTATTTTTATTCAGGATGAATAAATGCATATTGTTGATATTTTACTTATTTTTATGCAAAATGTTGGTGTTTGATTTATGTTTATGTCGAATGTTTAGTTTTGACTTGTGTTTGACTTATATTCATGTGGAATGTTGATGTTTGAGTAAAGAT
>JANZLH020000139.1:676387-690718 GCA_026770325.2 Erythroxylum fimbriatum
TAAGGCATAACATAAGCAGAATGTATGATCTTCTAACACTTCATTCTTAAACATATTCAATCAAGGCATACATAAACGCATATTCACACATAGGCAAGAATTGGCCCAATCATACAATAACTATAAACATATTACCCACCTATAGTCGTCCGATAATCCAAGTTCAACGTTGCCTTTCCTCTTGCTCTTGGATCGAATCTTCTTGGTTTCCTATAACAAACCAAGCTCAATCAAATAATAACCCATACTCCCCAAAAATACAAGAAGACATCTTGCTGGAAACAGGCCCCTCGTCGCGACGAGAGGCTGGCACACGTCGCGACGTGTAAACTGGAACACGTCACGACGCGTGCAACCGCTCGCGAAGAGCACACGGGGCACGTCGCGACGCACATCGCGACTAACAATTAGCAACACGTCGCGACGTGTTCTTGAGCACGTCGCGACGTGCAAGCCCAGAAATGCCCCGAAACCAGATCTTCTGCAGATCTTCAACAAAAGCTTCCCATTCTTCACAAAACTTACTTCAATACTAATCATCAGTTCTACATCATTTAAAAAGGCGCCTTTTAATGTTACGGGGGTTGCGGGGGTATGCTAGGCTTGTTTGCCTAGGTACCGAATCCCGGACCGAATCCTGAACCCAACAGTAGCAACTCCCGAAATGAAATTAGAATTAGCCTTTACATAAACACATGACAATCATGACTTTTATCCTAAATAATTTTTTCTTCCTCATGTCCACACACCTTGGCAAATTCGAAATATAACCATTAGGAAGCTATAGACTTTTCAACCATTCACACAAAAATTCTTTTTGTTTTTTGTCCAAAATGTAACATACTTTTGGATATTTACCTGTGCGAAGATCTTTATCAAAAAGTAATTAAAAAGTTAATTTAGAATATACAAAAAACTTTTTGATAACATCCATAGAATCTTTGTTCACCATACAAGTATTTGACATATGTTTAAAATTTTCATTGGTCCCAATTTAATGAAAGGAACATATGATATGACAATTCGTATGATATGCCTTCTCATCATAGAATGAGAGCTCCTAATTCTCCATATAACTGAAAGAGAATTTCATATCACACATATCATTTATCAATACCTAAAAATGCATATAATCATATTCTTTTAAATCTTTCTCATATGGCACTAACACTTTCAATTTTTATCATGTGAGATATCTTTTTTTGTGATTATGGTCATATAAAAATAAATTATTTTTTTAAAAACAATTCTTGTTAAGAAAAATGAAAAAAGATATCAGATGAAAATGTTTCAAAGACTAACCTCTAAACATTTAAGTTTGTGTGGGTACTTAGAACATATTAACTTTTTTTCTTGTAAGTTAATATTAAGTAGCGCGTAAAATAAATTCTAAGAATTGATATAATCTCTATTAATATCCAATAAGGAGCAACAAGGGTATCTTTAACAATTATTTCAAAAGAAAAATTATTAGAAGCCCTTATATGAGTTAATAAGGAAATTAGTATAAAAAATAACTATTGAACCAATTGAAGAAGAAAAGGAAGTAACCTTTGGTAGTATATAAAAGGGTGTAAATACTTTCCTTGACATTGATGACAATTGAGAATATTAACTTAGTCATGCATAATTAAGGGGCGAGGAAGAAAGGATTAATGCATGTACATAGGGGGAGAACGGTATATTGATCTTTGAATTGGTACATGAACCATTTGAAAATTAAATCATTTTCAGCAAGCACTTTGCATATATACTTTACCCATATAATTTGCTTTTTGATAAGGGAGAGGCAATTGTTCTTTTTTTCCTATTCATACTTATAACTTTATATACCATATATCCTATTTAATTTTGATGAAAATGGGAAAGAATGATAATACTAAAATGCAATCTTTCATAAAGCATTAATTAAAAGGGGAATATTCATTACATATTGAGTTGACGTGGAGTGGGTTTATACAATATCATTTATTTTTATACTCTACATTTATTTGACATAGGGATATTTTATTTAATATCATTTATTTTCTCAAATATCTCCAAATATATTTTATTATAAAAATGAGAAGATTATTAAACCACTAGAGGCTCTAACTCATGATTTTGATGATAAGAAAATATGTTACTACTAATATTTTTCATCTTTGATTATATGCACATTTGAATCAAAAAGTCCTTATGTCTCAGTTGGAATGCGGATAAGGTTAAAGGTGAGGATTTTTCTAGATCAAGAAGATTAAAACCAAAGAGAATAGTAGAGAACTTGAAAATTATATTAGGTGAATAAATTGACTGAGAATTTATAAGCCACATTATATATTCAAATACTCAATAATCTCCTCATTAAATCCATCACTTATTAAGACATAGACAATTTTTATCTTGTAAATTAAAATTTTCATGAAAATTAAATTTTCTCCTTTTTCTTTTCTCTATACATATGGAAAATTCAACTATACATACACAAATCCATAACTCAAACCTAACTTTCTATTACATTTAATAAAATAGCATTTTATTTTTCAGTCACACCTATACTTAACATATTCTTTCTTTGAAAAAAAGCCCTTTAACTACCTCAATTCAAATACCCTACTAAGTTTTAAAACTCACTGTAAGTGTTAATTAAGGTTCACATCTCAATTTCTAAGTTTTAAAACCAATTTGTTGAACTTTTATCCCTAATAGAACTTTCATCGAACACTTAGTACGCTACACAAATTCATTCCTAATTTGTTTCAAAACTGTTGTTTTTTCCATTATTCACTAAAATTAACATAGAACAATGAACAAAGACCCATTAACAACCAAAATAAACCCTAACAACTCAATCCACACATACAAAACCAATGAAAATAAAATCATTTAACAACACAAATTGAAGCAGAAAAAATAAACCTAATTGCAGGACAACCAATCTCAACAATGGATGTAAAGACGACAAATGGACGGACGAACTATAGACGGAGGAACTAAGACAGATCTATCGGAGATGGAGGAAACGAAGAAGAACAGAAATGAAGAAGAAAACAACGAAGAAGAAGAGAAGGAAGGTCTACATTTGTCGATTTAAATAGAAGGAAAATGACAACATTTCCTTCCAATTTAAACATCATTTTCCTCTAGTTTTAATTTACTGACCAAAATTATTTCCGTTTGTAAATTCAGTTTGAAATTTTAGCCAGGAACAATTGGCGCCTATTTTTACAACAATGTTCACTAGTCCGTCACTAAATTTCATCGGTAAAGTTGGCGGTGACATTTTGTCCTCTTGTAATGACGGATTTTTTATTCCGTCGCTAATTTACGATTAAATTTTTGTTTCCGTCACTAATTTATGGCGGAATTTTTCTGTCAGTATTCTATAATTTTCTTGTTGAGGTATAATCTATATTTTGTTTTAATATTTTAAATAATTAAATGTTAATAAAATTTAGAAATAAAAATTGTATAAAAGCCACGTTAGTATCCATATGGTTAGAATTGTATAGTTGGCATGCCACGTACCCTAAATTAACATAGTTGTGGCGTCGATTTAATAAAAACCTAATGAAACTAGGTTTGAAGGTGTAAATCATGTCATTTTATAAATGTAGCGTGTGAATTTACAATAAAAATAATAGTATGAGCTATTTTAAATACTTTATAAAATGTTAAAGGGCAAATAACATCTTTTACCTTTTTATGAGCTTTTTATGCCCCATTATAAATTTCATAAATATTATTTTGACGATTTTATCTCCACTAACTCACTAAAAATGGCAATTAATAAATTGATCTCAAACGTAGCTTTATAATTTGACTTAGGTTTAAAAGGAATTAGTGTACTTTATTTTTCTATGTATTTCGATGTTATGAATACCATACTGACCCTAGTACCAAAGTGGATTCTAGTACGATACTGTACCAGTATTAGTCAATACTGGGTACTATTTTAGGCAATTTTAAAATTTATGAAATAGTCTCTGAATTTTTTTTAATTGCAAAGTAATTCATCAGTATATTGTACTGTATACTTTATAATTTTACATTAACCGTATATCCAAAAATCATAATAATAAAATTTTAAAATAACAACAATTTATTTATTTTTATTAACATTAATTTTTAGATATTTCACATATAAATAATAACCACAATTAATATGAAAGAAAAGATAAGCATCATACATATATAAAATTAAGAACAATACAAAGTATTTAAAATATTACAATTTTATCATATAATCAATAATAATTATATCAAATAAAAAGAACAATAAATATCTTTAACTCTCTAACTATTTCAATTTACAATAAGAGTTTGTGATGAGAAAATAACCAAGTAAAAGTGAAACATGAAATAAAAACATTTACAATTACATTGCATAAATAGAATTTAACATATACATCAAATATAAGTAAAACTAAAAGAAGAGCATAAACAAAAACTTCATTAAATCCTTTACGGGAAGATATCCGCTATAACTGCACTTACCTCAATTATCATTTGGTACAAAATCCTCATTATTGAAAGGAGTCTCATCATCATCATCGTCGTCGTCGTCATCATCATCATCACTCAATGCACTAAATGATAAGTCAATGCTTTCTCATCCAATATTATCTTCCAAGTCACTCACTTCTACCATATTCGATTTCTTAGAAACTCGATATGTCAAAAGATTGATATTAACAATGTAAATTGGTTCTATTGAATTACTTGTTCTATTAAGAGTCCTAGTAAACAATAAAATTTAATTATTAAAAAATTATAAGAAATTATATCTAAATTAATAATGATAATAACATACCTTTCCCAAAGTTTTAAATTATAATGAATGAAGAACAAGTCATTTAATCTCTTGTGCTTCAATTTATTCCTTTTCTTGGAATGGATGAAGTCAAATATGCTCCAGTTCCTTTCACAGCTTGTTGCACTCATACATTGACTTAGCAATCGAATTACAAACCTTTGTAATTCTAGAACACCAATTCCGAATTAGTCATACCAAGAAACTGTAAGTCGTAAGACAATAAAAGTAGCGTTATAAACAAAATAAAGTAATAATTAATTTTCAACAACTAACAAAAGTAAAGTATATATATATATATATATATCTAGATTAAGTTTTGCTATTTGTCGAATAGTAATTGGCATCCCAAAATCTCTAGAAGACTACTTACAAGACTCCATTTGTGAGCTCGAGAGATCTTGCATCATCTCATGGGCAACAATTATTGTAATAGTTAATAGCATTCCCCTATAAACTTTAACTTTCTTTGTAAAACCTACTCTAAAATAGACACTAAGATTCAAAAATGCCCCAGTTGCAAACAACGGAGAGTACAGTTGCCTTTTTCATCTATCATTGGTGACTACAAGATAAGGTGTGTACAAAGAAGGCCTATTTTTCGTATTGGCCTTAATTGTTTCCTTCACCCTCTCCACAGCATTAAAAAATAACTCATTGTTACCTTTTCATCACTATCAGCCAAACGAAGCACCATCACCAAAAGCTTGCAAACTCAAATGACAAATTGACATTAGGACCAAAATTCAATATCTTCAAGTGTAATTCTAGAAACCTCTAATCCAACATTAGACCTAGAATGCTAAGATGCAACTTACTTATTACTTGTAAATATCTATCTCAACTCTTTCTTCATCATAACAAAACATTGAAGTGATAAGTAATCTACTGCAAATCTTGTAATTGTAGGACAACACAAATTCCTACCATTAGTAAAATCCTTTCTCCTTGAATTAAAGACTCATGAATGATTATAGATGACCTTAATCACCTTTTTGGCTTTCTACACATTCTCATCAATACTAGGAAAATACCTAGCATCTCCTATATTTTTCAGCATTAAGCCTATGAAATATGCAACACAAAAAGTCCAAAAATAAGAATTGTACTGTCTTTGAAACCTTCTTCCCGCCTCTTTATAAATGGAATCATTGTCAGTAATGAACTGAACAATACTTTCTGGTCTTACCTCATTCACAACTTCATCGAATATTTCAAATAAAGTATCAGTATTCTTAACAAGGCCAAATGCATCAATAGACTTCAAAAACATTAAGGCTTTTGTAGAATAAACCAAAAAATTATTAATAGGCTCGTGTCTCTTATTTTTCTAATCATCACATGTAATTGAACACCCATAAGTAGCCCAATCAATAAAAGAAGCTTTGTATCCTGGACCGTAAGAGGCTATAACATCCACCATAGACTGATAATAGTAAGATTATGAAGCATTGAATGTTGCACCTATATCATACCACCATCTATTCATTGTTATGTCTACATTGTGAGCCACTTCTTTTGATTGCATGGCAATACATTCGTGGTGCAAAAAAAAACGACATCTACCTTCTTCTTTTCCTAACATCAAGTCTAAATGCAACAATCACTTCTTGTTAGGACGGAATACTAACACTATCACTACCACCTTTAACATTCCACTATTATCATGAAAACCAACAAGTGAACTTCCACTACCAATTTCATAATTTAATCTCTCTCTTCTATCTTTCTCGTGTTGATATTCTTTAAGAAAAAATTTTATTTGTCACTTCACATCACAACTTCCTTTTTTATAGGGTTTCATATCTCCTTTAACCCCAACTAAATGCTTCTTTAATCGGGTTATTCATCCACCTTTCAAATGCTTGTTACAAAGCAAGCGAATAGTATGGTTCATCATACTGGGGACCAATGCAACATGAGCCCAAGTTAGATCACTATATCTTGCTAAAACGGTTAAATGATCAAGAGTGCTTGAACTTTCTTCCATTTATCTGTAAAAATAAATGAAGACATATATCAAAATAAAGAACACATAATTTCATTATTAACTACTATCACAACATATGTATTGTTTAACTTAAAAGTCCAAACTAACACAATTACATAATACACATGTCCATCTTATATAATAAAAGTCATTTTATATTATTACATCATATGCAATTCAATTTTATCTAACATAATTCACCAATATGTTAAAAACTAACAATTCAAGTATTCAACATATACAATTACACAATACATATATCCATCTTATATATTATATCTAATTTTGTATGATTACATCATACACAATTCAATTTCATCCATCACAATTCAATTTTACCCAACACAATTCACCAATAAGTCAAAAACCAACAATTCAAGTATTCAACATACATAATTACACAATACACATGTCCATTTTATATAATATAATCCATTTATATGATTACATCATACACAATTCAATTTCATCTAACACAATTCAATTTTATCTAACACAATTCACCAATTAGTCAAAAATCAACAATTCAAGTATTCAACATACACAATTACACGATACGCATGTCCATCTTATATAATATAACTCATTTTGTATTATTAACATCATCATATGAAGAAAATTTTTGCATTTCATTTTATTAGATTAAGAAATTACTTACATTGTAGTTAGATTTAACTATCATCAAAAATTTCTAACTTTTAAAATTAAAACTCAAATTTCTCAAATCTCAACTCCAACAATTCCAACACAACCATTCACAATTCCAATAATTTCAAACTTTCAAACCATTAACAAATTCAATATTACACAACACAACCAAAACACCATTCAAATGCAATTCAAGAGCATAAAAAAAGCAATTGAAAACACACCCAAAAAGAATCACAATTTCAATTTGGTATGTCGGTTGGGTAAGGTGTTTGGGTCAGGTCAAGTCAAAACTAGATCTAAAAAATCTTTTTTTTCTATTTAGTCCTTCGATTTGTCAAAATTCATAGTATCGACAGGTATTTGGTCAGTATTTTTACCTGGCGAAACTTTCGATACTTACGCTGCGTTTGGTTAGCGCCTTCAACATGCAAAGACAGAACGAGACAGAAATCTAGAGACGGAACAGAACAAGAATTGGAGACTGTGAGGTGTTTAGTTGCGGTGGACAGAACAGAAAAAATTGTCTCTGTCCTGAAGACAGAAATGTATTTGGTTGCAGTGGATAGAACAAAAAATAGTATTAATGACGAAAATGCCCCTGCAGTATAATATATTGGAAAGATGTAATTCATTGATTATTTTATAATTGTATCAATATTTATTTGAAGTGTATTTATAATTTGTTAATTACGATATTGGGAATGCCAAACCAATCTAAATAAAATTTTGAATGCATTAAATAAAATTTTAAATACACGAACAAAATATAAATCAATTATTAATAAAATTTTAAATACATATAGCATTTCATAATCATATGAAATTAAGTTTGATTAAATTAATTTAACTCTTTTATTTTTAAATTAATTTAACTCAAACTCAACTAATTTTTCATAATTAATCAAATCCAAAAACTTTTATCAAATTTAAATTTAATTGAATCTAAATATTTAAGTCTAATTTTAATCAAGATAAACTTAATCCTTTAATTTCTTAGCAGAACAAAACAAAAAAAGGCTTAATTAATCAATTGAAGTCAAGGTTGACAATAGATGTATCTCAGATGAATTCAACTTAAATGTTGGATTAATTAATTTGAAAAATCTACTGCAAAATACTTTTTTTAAAAGCTCTAAATTTGAGCTTCTTAAAAAGTTATATTTTAACTGTAAAAAAATTATATCTACTAAAAAAGTGCTTTTTTATTTTACATTCAAACACTTATTTTTCTTAAAAAAAACTTTTGCGGTGAAAAAAGTATTTATTTACCCTCCAAAAGTTCAACCAAACAGGCATTTAAATTTCAAGTTGTAAACATGTCACCAACTGGGCCTAATATTGAACTTTTTGAATACAATTGTTTAAGTATCGAACTTTAACTAGGGATGAGGAGATCTCTGACCCTTCATTGTAATTAAACTCACCTATATCTAAATATGAGTTAAGAACCATACGCTGAGATAAGATCTTGTAATGTTCATATTCATATATGCCTCCAAGGGTGGTCAGACTACCCTTCCTAGCGCGCTCTCCATTCAAGAAATTTCCTAACTCACTTTAATTTTAAAATAATTAATTAATTAAAAAGACACACAAAATCAATGTAAATATTATTTAAATTGAATTTACACTTAATTTAACATTATTAATTTACCAAAGAATTTAAACACAGTCTACTCAAATATTAATGTGTGTACAATTTACTCATTATATTTTTAAACAATAATGACTATTATTTTAAATTATAAAAATACAAATGTATGTGATACATTTGCAATTAATCTCCATGAAGTTATTTATTTGTCAGTTCTTTTCTTTCAATAGAGTAGGTTTTGTCTCTTGCCGTGATGACATCTTTCAGAGCAGTTAGTTTCAACTAAAAGCAGTAACTAACACCTCAAGTTGTCAAACTCCCAAGTACATGATAATGCATGTGTTGAGTTCTTTGTATTGTACTGATATCTTTTATAACAAAAACTAATAAAGACAATATTTGATCTTGCAGGAAGTAAAGATTGCTGAAAAGTAAAAGACACTGATTTACTTGGTTCGATAGCTT
Organism: Erythroxylum fimbriatum; assembly: GCA_026770325.2. Classification (NCBI taxonomy): domain Eukaryota; kingdom Viridiplantae; phylum Streptophyta; class Magnoliopsida; order Malpighiales; family Erythroxylaceae; genus Erythroxylum; species Erythroxylum fimbriatum. Next base: position 685,880 of record JANZLH020000139.1, read on the forward strand.
AAATGCTATCTATGTACAAGGATATCACGATAGTGGTTCCACTAGTATCAAGAAAAAGAGAAAGTTTACAGAGATTGAGTGTTTTTCTAAAACACTTGCAAAGAGTCTATGAACTCTCCTCAGGACGCTCGAATAAGTACCTTAGCACACTCTCAAACTTTTCACACTAATTCTTACACTCTCAAATTTTGATTACAATGTATTGTGTGTCACGCTGAGACTTGAGTATGATCCTTTTATAGGAGTCTGAAGTAGTTGATCTCGGTGGAGTCTTCATTGTCAGGTAAAGACAAGTGCTTTTCACGTGTTTACTTAATGCATCTTCTACTCTTCGTATTGTGTTGATATGTTTGCGTTTTACTTAGCTTTTGATGTATTGGATACAACTATGTTTTGATAATAATACTTCTGACTTGTCCTTCTCACGTGTGTCACATGTGTTCACTTAAACTCATCTTTTGTTTCTGACTTTGTTTAAACATTCGAGATTAGTCTCTCTTTCAAAACACTTCAGACACTTCTTCTTCTCTCTCACACACCTTCGGTTCTTCATCTGTTTCTATTGTTACTTGTATCTGAGTGTAGATTGATGGAGAAAGTTAATTCTCTCCCCTGTTAATCTCCACTCAGTTTATAGATCTATGAGTGATTTAGAAATCAGAAACCCTAATTTCACTAAACTTGTGAGATCAAATGAAATAGCCTTCAATTTCATAGGGCTTCACTTATCTGTAAGTAATCCCTACAGAAAGTGAATTTCTTTTTAGTCACTATCTTTGTCTGCTTCATAGTCTGCATCTACAAAACCATATAATGACAGATAATTACATTTAGTTAGTTCATCCTTTGAAAAGCATAATCTGTAGTTAATAGTTCCAGCTAAGTATCTGAGAACTCCTTTCAGCCCTTGCCAGTGTTCTAAACCTGGATTAACCATAAATTTACTTAGTATACTGATAGCATATGCTAGGTCAGGCCTTGTACATAACATAATGTACATAATACTTCCAACACCAACATCGTAAGGATAGTGAACCATAGCTTTCTGTTCATCTTCTATCTTAGGGCTTTTACTAGACACCATCTGTAGGTGAGATCCTAAGGAAACAAAACTATGTTTAGCTTGTTCCATGTTGAATTGGGTTAAAACCTTTCTGATATAGTTTCTTTGAACAAGCCATAGCTTTCCTTCCCTCCTCTTTCTGATTATTTGCATTCCTAGAAGCTTATGTGCTTCTCCCAAGTCTTTCATCTTAAAGTGATTACATAGGTCAGACTTTATCTCTTGAATTCTACTTAAGTCTTTCGCTGTTATGATTAGGTCATTAACATAGACCAACAAGACTACTTCAGTCTTTCCTAGATCCTTAAAGTATAGGCAGTAATCATATGAGCTTCTAATGAAGTTCATACTAGCAGCAACCTCATGGAACTTCTTGTTCCACTGCCTAGGTGTTTGTTTAAGCCCATATAGGGATTTCTTAAATAGACATATATGATTACTGCCTATACTTAAATAGACATATGATTTCTTATAGAAGTTAAATTCATTTTATTTTATTCATTTATCAAGTTCTATTCATTTCATAAGAGATCAGCGTTGGTTTATGCTTAATAATCAATCAGTTGGTTGTAATTTTATATGACATAATTATCTAAAGGTATTTTTTATCTTATGCATATTCTTTTAATTAAATGATGTAAAAGATAAAGTCTATAGGATAAATATGCATTACAAATAAAATTATAATGATACCAATAGTATGATATTTATATAACATTTATGTATTATTCCTAAATTATTTCCAATCATTATTTTATTGAGACTACATATTCATGGAGTGTAAAAAGGGTGGCATATATTATGTTTCTTCTTTATAAAGGAAGAAGTTGATTACGTAGACCAAAGTAGGAAGATATTTAAACAAATATGTAAGTGCTTATTAGGGAACAAGTTCACTAAACTCATCTTATATGAGAATTTTATTTGAAACATTACTTGTATATCCATGAAAATTTTTATTGTAATGGTTGTAAAAATGACCATTTGATTTAACATCTCCAAAGTATCTCATATAGGGATTATTATATTTTGATGGTACTTTGATAAACTCATATTTTCATTTATGTTTAGTACTTAATTCAAAGTCATTTACATTCATTTTATGTTCATCTATGGTTGGTTTATCATGTATTAGCATTATTCGAGGTCCATTGACGTAACATGCATAAATGATACAAATAGACTTGAATTGCACTGTTTTTGAGTTTCCGGCAGACTTGACCTCTAGTCATTGTGGGATTTTTATCTCGAGATTGGTTTATCCAAAAATTCTGAAATTTCATACGTAAATTCTTGACTCATTGACGGATTTTTTGGGGCTAATTGCAGATTTTATTTAGCTGGAATTTAAGAGCAATAAATTAACGAAAATTCACGTCAAAGGTTGGAGCTTCAGAATGACCTATTAACGATGTTTCGGTTATAACTTTTGACTCAGATAGCGAAATCTCGTGATTCAAGTCTCGTATCGAAGCTAGCTCAAAGACGAAGATATTGATAAATTTTGAGCTCCTAAATCATTCCCATGTATTTTTTATGCACTTTCCAATTTGACCTTAAAAGATCCATGCCAACCAGCCCATGTAGCCTCCATCTTTGACTTCCAGCTCACATTCCATTCAGCCACCAAACTTGGCATTCCAAGCCTCCATTCATGTTGAAGGCATTTTTATCATTAGAATTAATGGCATTTTTTCTTAATTTCTGGATTAATTATTGGGTTATATATATATTTTTCTTGCTAAATTGCTTGGTTCGCCTGAATTTGAATTTATAATTGTCATGTTTAATTTGCAGGAAATGCACTTGATTTTAGTTGTAAAGGACCACAACTGTCCAAGGCAAAACGCTGGTAGCAAAAGGAGCATTAAATGACGCTACAGGGAGACATTTGATTATGGAGAAAATTGAGAGTTGGCAGCGCAGGGATAAGAGAGCAGTCAAAGGAAAATTTGCTAGAGGACTCATCCAAGGGACCACCACGCATGCAAGGGGAGATCTCTACAAGAAAATAACGCAAACCACCAAATCATTGAGACAGCTGGTGGAGTGGTTCAAGACAAAAAAAGAAAGCAAACTAAATCACGTTGCATGGACAAGAGCTTAGGTGTGAACTTGGGAAAAGAAGAAAACAAGAACAGACCATGCATGGAGAGAAAAGGGGACTACCAAATGAAATTCACGCACACAAGGGTTTTCACAGCAACAGCTGGAAAACAATCACTGAATGGGGCTCCACCAACGCAACACACTAGAGAAAAATATCAAAAAGAGGGGCTATTAGCTAGAAACAAAAGAAGATACGTGGAAGCTAGGAGGAGCAATTAAGTGGTTTTCTTTTGGGACCAATTGTTGGGCCCCGAACCTTTCTTGAAAGTTAGGACTATTAAATGAGAAATTGTTCATGATCATTCATTTATGAAGAAAGGAGAATTCATGAATCTGAATTGAAATAGAAAAGATAGTTTAGATACAACATGAATTATATAGGAAATATTAGAAGTTGAAAAGCTGGAAAATGAAAATATTCATTGAGCATGCTCCGGTGTTTCAGCCATAACTTGATCTCTAGTTATCCAAATGAGATGATTCTTGATTTGGATTAAAATAGAGAGATAGGGCTAAAAATTGTTTGATGAAATCAAGTTTTGATTCAATCTCTGAGAAAGTCAATTTTCCGATGGAAGTCATGCGCAGGATAATGTTTCGGTATATGAACAGTCCGAAAATGTTTGGAGTATAACTCTTCGACTATGGAACCAAATTAAATGATTTTGATTTCATTAGAAAACTTAAGACAATGAGGAACATTTGTCTAGAAGGAAGTTTTATTAAATTCTTACAATTTCATGATTAGAAAATGCCTTGTTTTTTTGGAAAGAGTTAGGCAAGGAATTAAATGAATTTTGAGGTCCTGCTAGATTAATTATTTTATTTTATGGAATCAATTAGCATGTTAATGGGAGTTAATTAACATGTTAATTTTAGTAAGACCATATGACATGGAATGAATTGATTTAAGGTGGAAAATTGCAAGAGGGGCAAAATTGGAAGACAACTTAAACATGTAAGTTGCAAGGCATACATATAAGGGCATAAGGGTCATTTTCCATTCATTAAATGGTAGGGCTTATATTTAAGGGAAGAGGGGCACGAAAATGAAGGGAAAAAAAAGAAAAATAGAGAGAAGAGGGGGAGAGTCGGTGGAGAAGGAGAAGAGAGAAAGAAGAAGAGAATGCTAGGGTTGGATTTTCTAAGCCTTCAGGAGTGATTCTCATGTTGATTCAAGAAGGAAAAAAGTGGAGAATGATGAAAGCTTCAAGATGAGCCAAGAAAATCTCCATTTGGGGAAGATCCAAGGTAAGGGCTTTTGTGATTTGTTGAGCTTTGAAAGGGTTTTGGGTTAGATATCTTAAGAAATACATGGGTTTGTGAATTTTAAGGTCAATTTTAATGATTATGTCTTATGGGTTGTCCAATTGAAATAACTATTTTGATTTGGGGATTTTGCCATTGATGAAGGGGATTGAGGCAAGAGGAATCAAGAAAGACAAGGGAAAGCAATTGGAGTCAAGTATAAGCAAGGAATTACAAGGTGGGTTTTCATGTTTATAATTTAAATAGTAAGCTATTAAATGTTTTTCCATAAATGTAAATTAATGATCTTTGTAACTACTTTTTAAGTGAGCATTTATGGTCCTTTAAATACTTGAGAAATTGCCCTATGAGCTTGTTGTGTGAGAATTTTGGAAATAAGTTCAAATTGCTTTGCAAGT
>JANZLH020000139.1:697660-710957 GCA_026770325.2 Erythroxylum fimbriatum
TTGTGAACTGTTGACAATATTAGCTTTGTACCTAAAGGAAGATGTAGAGATCCTGCAAGGCGCAAAAGAACGGGACAATGTTAGAGCATGACGTGGCTAAATAGTCTTCAAATTTAACCGGGGTAGGTTTCTTCATTAAGGTTATAATTTTGGAATTCGGATTTAATTTTAATTAAAGTTAATATTAATTAACTTAATCATAGATAAAAATATAATAATATTTATCTATTGAAAATTTGAAACAATATTTTATGTCATGGGTCTCATTTATTATATACCAATTGAGATTCAAATTATTAATAAAATAACAAAATATTGTATTTGACTAAATGAAAAACGATAGTAAAAGAGAGCTCCTTCTCACATCTTTCCTACTTAGTCACCAAACATATCAGTACAATATCAAACTATATCTAGATTGTGAATAAATTGTAGTGCTAAATTGAACAACATAGCTCAAATTATTAGTTTGATGAAATTCGTTATTATAACCATGACCAATTAATTACGATTAAATTCACAATGCATTTTGGTTGTAGTCCATGTTGGAGCTAGGATGCCTATGTTGGTTCGTTCTCCCTTTCCTTTTATCACCAATAACAATTTACTTCAACGAGAGAGGGAGAGGGACTGGTTAACACTACGTTGATCTTATGGGTTGTTCCATGTAGACCGACGATGGTTTGAACTTCTTAGTAGCAGTCGTAAATGTTTTGATGGTAAAGACAATTGAGAATCCTGAAGTAATTGCATTGTTTTTGCACACATTGGTTATTCTCTAGTGTATAAAGATGGAGGCAACGAAGAGACGAAAAAGGACCCAACTACATCACCTGTGAAGTGTTACTTTGTCCGGACGGAGTCTTATGCTGATGAAGATAATGCAAGCTATGTTTTGAGTGGGAAGACGATTCGTGAAGCAAGATCTATGTTCATGCACTTGGACACCTTACCTAATTTGTTGAAGTACATGGCCAGGTCAGTCATGCATAGGATCTACGCGGCTGGAAGCCATGTTTTTACAAAATGCAGTTCGCCCATCCACTAATCAACGCAATTGTAAAATGTAATTCCATTTCCAAAAAAGGGGCACTCAACCACGAGGATCAACAGAAATAACAAAAAAAATTGAATCCCATTTTGAAGCAATTTACCCTAGAACTCCAACTCAGTCTCACCCAAATACTAGATCTGACACGAAGTCAGCCATACATGTTAAAAATTGAATCTTTATATTTGTGAGACATCTGTGTTACATGTGTAATATGTTTGTACATATTTAATATACAGTCAGCTACCACCTACACACATCACAATTGAGACATATAGTAAAATACAAACCTAATCATACATCACAATTGAGACATATAGTAGTTCAATTAATATATTTATTAAGCATACGCCATATAGTAAAGTACAAACCTAATCATAATTGAGACATAAATAAAATAATTATTATTTATACTTATTATCATCATATTAATAATAATAATCATAATAATGCAAAAACAATGATAATTACGAAAATTATTATAATTATTTACTTTAATTTTCGTCTCGGATATAATAATAATAATAATAATACTAACAATAATAGTAATAATAAGATAAAAATAATAATAAGATAATGATAATAATTATATTTGAATGTTTTTAGTAATAATATTTTAACTAATAATAAATTCAAAGTATATGACAATAATAATTATAATAATAATAAAATTAATCAATTTGAATAATAATAAATACAAATTTATTATAATAATTATAATAATAATTAGACATAATATTTATAATTTTGAATAAATTGTAATAATAAATTTGAATAATAATAAATGCAAATTATATAATAATAATAATAATAATAATAATAATAATAATAATTGGTTGTGTAAAAATTGGTTGCGGGGAACAGGGACAACGTGTCCCTGTCCTCCCTTTTTGGGAGAGACAAAAATCCTTGTCTCTGTCCATCGAGGACCGTGGACAAAAATCCGGTGACAGCAACTAAATGGGTAGCGGAGACAGGATTTATTTGTTCTGTCCACTGTTCCCACTGACGAGGACAGTAACCAAACATAGGGTAGGAGAACATGTTAAGGAAAGGAAAGTTGTCATTGAGCACATTAGTACTTACTTGATGATTGCGGATCCTTTAACTAAAGATGTCACGTAAGCAATTTAAGGATCACATAGTGCGAATGATGCTTGGTTCTATAATGTGATTTTTATTGTACATTTATTTCTTCAATGGAACTCTTATTTAATTTGATATTTTCTCATATGATTTTGTGCACATATATTTAATTATTTTGAGAAATATCATTTAGTTTGGACCTAGAATAAATATATGGTTTATTCATTAAGTTTAAGGGCACTTCATATTTTGTAATACATGGAAGATAATATTTGTTATAAGAAGACCTATTGTCATAATTCATATATTTAGTTTCTTGTTATGTTTGATGTTGGGTTAAATAGACCAAGCACAATGTAGGTTTTTTTTTTTTTTCTGAAATCTTGAGATATCAATATATCATACTGTTTAAAATCTTATCCATTTAATAGTTTAACCCATTAATCACGCAAATGCCCGTACATAATCATTTTTTATCTTCTGTGATAGGCATAGATGACGTAGCAATGAAGATATATATTTTTGGGTCCTTATTTTTGGCTTCACGCAGCAATAACTGGACACCATCAGGTTGTGGAAATCAAAGGCTAGAAGATTAAAAAAAATTCTCTTTTCGATCGTGAGATGTTGCCGGAGGTATTAATTAATTTTTCCGTTACGCTTCCACTTCCCAAATATTCATTTATACAGCATGCATGAAGTTTGATCATATGTAATGAGTTTCGTGTTTACGATGGATGCTTCAGTTTTACACTCCATAGAACTCGAGTTCAGCACCTATTAATGTCTTCACGAGTCCAATCTTCAGGTTACCTTTTTGAACAATACTCGGATTAGAATTGAAAATAAAGTCAGTTCCAATCACATCATCTATCTTAAAAAACAACGTGCGTGAATTCCATTCGAATCAGATGGACAAAGGGAGGTTTCCATCCCATCGAAGCAAAAACTCACGCATCACATCCGTATCATGTCACGCAACCCTTGCAAGCCTTCCTTGCTTCCTCACTCATGATTATGATAGGAAAAAAAAAAAAAGCATTAGCAAACAAAACCGCTTTTTCAGTTTCCTACCCAGAGAAGCCACATCCAACACAAGAGCAACCCCTCTGAAAGCCAACATGAGTATTTGTTGAAACTCCCGAGTAACAAACAGAGAGAGTTGGTAACCACCCATATTTCCATCCCGTTCGAAACCGAAACAGCAGTGGTTTATTCTTTTGAATGGCGAGTGTTTTTAACGCTCGTTTTAGTAAGCGCTTACGATACCAACAAGTACACCACCCAAAGGCCAAAACCCTTTTGGCTTTTTTTTGCTTCTTTCTTCACAAAGTTTCCGTTGCAACTTTAACAGAGAAAGGTGTATTTATTTGCAGGTGTCTAATGGCTTTTCTTGCATGCCTGAGACTGAGAGCAAAGAGAAAGATGCTCACTTGACCAGTTCCGGTCTTGTCTTTCATAATAATTAAATGTGGAAGACAATATCCCGCGAATAATTTCACTTTTTTTGTTTATGTCATAAATGCCCTCTTGCTCGCACCTTTGACTGCCCTTATATTCATCAATCGTTTTCCGTTTTTGCCCTTGGTTTTTAGACTTATTTTAACAGAAATAATAAAGCCAGCATAAAATGTGTACCCTTATTTCGTTCCTTCTCGCTTACAGGTTAAGGGATTTTTTTTTTAATAGAGTGATTGATCTTTTATCTATTTGCAGATTGCACCATGATTCCCTTTTTTTTCCCCCTCTATAAATGAGGATTTGATATTTTTTTTAAAATACCCTCGATTAAAATCACATTTTTCTTGAATATTTTTTGAAAAATACTATCGCTGCTACATTTGTGTTAGTAAATGAAGATATTGCCAACTTAAACGCAATCAGGAGGAGGAAGTTTGATTCAATATAATATTGTAGGATTTGTATGCTAGCATGTAATGATCAGCTTTGTTTATTTCATTAATTGATTTTTTTTTTGGCCACAAGAATAAACTTATAACCAGCATATCAAGAATGTAAATTCTTGTGTAGCATGGTTGAGTGATAGATATTATGAATATGAGAAGTCGTTGAAATCAAAATTTACCAAGTATAAATGCAAAAATTGATCTTGACAAGCTATAGCCAGATTGATACCAATGTACACATTCATTATTGTGCCAAGGAGGATTGAAAAATGCTCAATCCAATTTCACTTATTATATGATCGTAAGCCTAATCAAAAGGGAACCTATACTTTTCGTTTTCAGTTTCACAGGCACATTTGCAAAGAAAAAAGAAAGAAACCTTAATGAAATTTTGCTACAAAAACATCATATCAATCTAAACGCTAGTTATAAATGACTATCTAAGAAACTTCCAATTCACCCTTGCTTGCAATATAAAGGATCTCAAATCATCGATTATAAATATGAACATATAAATTCAAATATTTATCTAATAAATATACTATATTGAATATTTCTGTTCAGCTTATGTAGTCAATAGAAAGATGAATATAAAATTAATTAATATGATTTTTACTTTACCCCCTTTTGACTTCTAACAGTATAGTCATTTTCATTCGTTGAGTCTAAGGCATTGTATTTTACTAGTAAAGCTTGCATTCATATAATTTTTGTAATCACCCTCAAATTTATTAATTTAAATAAATAAAATGATGTCAAGCAGCAAAACGTTTATTAACATTATCAACTGTTAAAAGAAACGAATTTTGTTTTATTTATTGCATGTTCACCAGGTGTGACGTATTTTCAATTTGAGTTGATTTTCATTTTATTCTTTATGTTTTTAAATATGAAGAACATTGTTGTTTATGGTTAAACATGAAGAACACTGATCATGTGAATTTCTTAACAATTAAGACGTTTGAAGATTGTGGAAACCCATGCTATCTGAATCATAAAGGAAAAGGTATGCATTTAGCTTCATATATAGTAGTATCTTTAACATTTCATGCCCAATTTATGCTAAAATTTTCATATTATATATGCTTCTCATTATATCTAAGAGCATTTTCCAAATAATTTATGTTTTCATTTAATTTCACACAATAATTTAACTTCCTATTATTGCTTGATGATAGTGATTAGTAAGCAATGATCATATTTCTCTTACTGCATTTTTTGTTGTTGTTCCAGTAGTCAAACATGTTTATCCTTTAATTATTATGCAATGCTTTCCGTATTTGTGTTTATATTTGCCATGTTCGTTCATTGTTTACATTATTTCGTTGACTCCTTTATGCAATGCTTTAGACTTTTCTTTTGCAAAAAAAAACTTGAAATGCTTTAGAGGTTGATAGACAGTTCGTTTGACTATTTGCTTTTGAAATGGTTTGGCCAAATGAAAAGTCTCCTCTCCAACTTTATACTCATTTATCTTATTTCTATTTTAACATCATAATTTCCTGCAAATGTTTTTGTTTTGAATGTCTTAAATAAATCCTTTAATCAGAATGATATAATTATCCTTATTTCATTGTTTATTGTTATTTTCAAACAATTTTAGGAAATTATACTGTTTGCAATTTCATTATCCTAAGACGTGATTAAAAATTTTGAACTTCTATTGCTTATTGTTTAGTATTTAATTTCTATCATTTTCGTATATTAAAAAATACTATCATATATAGATTTTATTATGGATAATATACCTATCAATTATCCATGGAATTCATGTCTACTTATTTTACGGGTAAAGCAAAATTATTCAAAATATTGATTATTTTACAGATTTGACATTTCTTCAACAATTCAGATTTACTATACAAAACATGTACTGAATTGAAGAAAGTTAAAATTAACGCATTTGTCAGACTAAAACAATCAATACAATTGCCTTAACTCTGTTCCATATGTATTAAAAACATGCACACCGTTTCACATTTTTCTATTTTTTCTTCCAACTTTTAGTTCCGCCTTCACCAAATTTGTGTCTCGTATGTTTCTCCTTATCCTATGATTAATGGGAATTAAGAAATACACTTTTTCAAGTTAAGGTCAAAGCAAGATATTATCTAAGTACTGTAGGAAATTGCCATAAATATTAATTCCAATATATTTAAATGGTAAAACATAGTATATATGATATTCTTGTACAGTTTAAAAGAAAATATTACATGATAAAATTATGTTAGTTGGACTATCAACTCACGAGATATATATTTAAAATATTCCTAACTTGATTGTCAAAAGAAGTGGGGGAAGAGATAGATATTTTAATAAAAGAAGATCAGTGAATACAACTTTTTAATTAAAATGACCTCAAATACATTAATGAAAAACGAGAGCACAACTTGTCAGCTGTTTTATAGGAATCAGAAAAGGAAGATCTCTAAAGTTGAAAGTTTTCGTATATCCTTTTCTATCAGCAAAGTTTCCAAAATCAAGTGGGTTAAATTGCAATTAATAAGGAGATGAGGAGCAAAAGTTAACGAAAAGGAAAAAATTAGCACACTTGAATTGATAAAGAGACGAGTGGGAAAATTGTAAAAATGGAGGGCAAAAACAAAAAGAAGAACAAAGGGATAAACACTTGAATTGATAAAGGGACGAGTGAGAAAAATGTGAAAATGGGGGGCAAAAACAAAAAAATGACTTCGTAACAACAAGGGGATAAATAAAACATTTGAAAAAGAAAAAGCTGGTATTTGGAACAGCCCATAGGAAATGCAGGCAACGGCCCCTGGTTTTCCTTTTTCCTCTGGGAAACCAACTCTATTTCTCTTTCAGCCTTGCCCTAGTAAACCCCTGTCGCACATACCCCTCCTGTTTACAATCCACAGCTCTTCACTGCAGCCACGATGTATCTCTTCCCGTCCTCACCATCTCTCTGTTCTATTATTCCTTCTTAACCCCAATCTCCCCCTTTTTTTGTTTTTTTTGAAAAAAAGACATATTCCTCTGTTTTTAGACAACCCCAACTAACCTTTCCTTTTTATTTGTAATTGAACTCAGCTTTTCTGTACCCTCCCAAGTTTCCTCTGTTTCTCTCGAGTAGTAAAGCTTTCGACTTTGCTATCACCCAGATCGCAATTTTCTTCGTCTTAGCGTTTTTGATAATTCCCATCTTTGAATTACTGGTTTTTTAAACGCAATTTTGAGAATTACCCAATCGAGGTGTGTTGTGGCGGTAAATGGGGATTGAAACAAGTGTGGGGAATATCAAGAGGGAAAAGGGAAATTCAGAACTGGCGAAGAACAAGAATCAAGCTCAGGACCCGAGCTCCAATACGAGAGTAAATACGAGTAGCAGGGGAAAAAAGGGCCGGCGTCGCCCCGCCAAGAGGGGGTTGGTAGTGTCTCCAGTTCAGACGCTTTATGACACCTGCAAGGACGTTTTTACCTCCGGTGGAGTTGGAGTTATCCCCTCCCCTGAAAGCATCGAAAAGCTGAGGACTCTTTTGGGTATTTTTTTTTCTCTGTGTCTCTGTGTGCTTTTGCTTCTTGTGGTTTCGATTTTATTGGGGCTGGTCTGATTTTAATGTTGAAAATGTGATTGACTCCGGATGGAAGAGTAGCAAAATTGTTGAATTCCTTAGAATGCAGATAGTTATTAGTTAAGTCTTTGCTGTTAGGTAGTTTCTTTAGGCGGATATTAATGTATCAGTATGAGCATTCTTGCTTTATACAGCAACTTGTATCTGACCTCTAGAATTGACATGTGACACTTAAGATATGTAGGTCTTGTGGTTCGGTCTATTCTGTTTGCCTTGGTTTTCATTCTTCATCTGATTCGTCTACGGATATGAACTTTTTGCTTTTCTGTTCAAACGAAGTTTTCAAATGATAACTTGGGGGTTGGTAATCATTATTTTCTCTTATATTCCCTAGGGTAAAGAAAAGCATAGGCAGGAAGTCTTTTCTTTTCTCTTGCACATCCTGGTTGCTGTTTTGTAGGAGAAAGGAAGTAATCAAAATTCAGTTCTAAAACACTGACCGTTATATTCCTTTTCTTGTGTGATATTCGTAGTTTAGATTAATATCGTACGCTGTTACTTGCTGCATCATTGTACCTCCAATTTTCTGTGGCTTACCCTATTTTAAAACGGCTATGCCTATATGATCACATTCTTACCTGCATCAACATGGCCAAATACAGTATTGGAGTGCGGAAGCACAAAGTAACAGAAATGCCTCATCGTAACTATATCTCCAAAGCCATTAGCAGCTATAGGTTACATGTTGCAGCAAACTTTATTGTTGATTCATAAAGACGTGTGTTCTTTCGTCCAGATGGCATTAAGGCGGCTGACTTTGATGTGAGTCCAGATATGCCATTATTCACCCGGAGAACCCAGGCTATAGGGTACCTGCACATCTATGAATGCAGGGAATTCTCGGTTTGTATTCTTCTTAGTGTTGCTTTCTTATTCAATTTCATATTATTTCTATTGTTAGATTTTAATTTGGGCTTGATAATTTCTTAATCCTAACAGATTGGCATCTTCTGCTTGCCACCCTCTGGTGTCATTCCACTCCATAACCATCCTGGAATGACTGTATTCAGCAAACTTCTTTTTGGCACCATGCACATTAAGTCCTATGACTGGGTTGTGGAAAAACCTTCTGATGGTAAGCTTTATCTTTATCCTCTGTATAGGCGATGATGGTTACTAAAATTGACATAGGCCGGTTGAACTAAGTTGTGTCTTGGAAACAAAAGCATAAAACTTGGGTAATCTGTGTCTCTTTTTGAGTTCTCAGTTACATCATAAAAGGTTGTAAGGGGAGTGTTGAAAGCAAGTAGCGGGCTCAAGGATCCAAAGCTTCTTTCAAAAGCTGGATGCTGCATTCTTGACTGTGATAACAATTCCACCGTGAAATAATGAAGTTTGAATTCATTTTGTTTATCAGTATAATTGACTCAAAGTAGTATATGAATTATATTTAGACATCTGGAGTGAACAAAAGCTAATGAAACATTTCAGTAAAAATAGTCTACAAGCTATACAACTCTGAAGATTCTTAGAATTGCAAACCTAAATCGAGTGCACTAACTAATCCTGATAGAGTTAACCCAACTGACTGTCTTTTAAAAACTTGCCGTTATATAGTAAATCATGATGATGCTTTGGTTGGTGGAGTTGAATAAGTTCTCGATGTCGTTAGTCTTTGTAAGATTACAATATGATGGGAAGGTTTTAGGAAACTTACTAGTTTTGTTATAGGAGTGAAACATCTCGAAATCCAGGAACCTGAAGTGCAACAACCGGAAGTTCAAGAACTTGAAGTGAAGCAGTGTGAAGTTGAGCAATCTGAACCAAAAAAGACCAAGGTCCAGCAGCCTGGAGTTCGTTTAGCCAAGGTCAAGGTCGACTCTGACTTCACGGCTCCTTGCAACACGTCCATCCTTTATCCTGCTGATGGAGGCAACATGCACTGCTTCACAGCTTTGACAGCATGTGCAGTGCTTGATGTGCTTGGTCCTCCTTACAATGATGTTGAAGGCAGGCATTGCACTTACTACTTGGACTCCCCTTATGCAAATTTCTCAGGTACCATCCTAGTCTGGCTCTCCATTGATTCAACAATTTGGAATATTCTAAATATTCAATGCACAAGTTTTTCACACAGTATTTGCCTCTGAAAATTCAGTGGATGGAGTGTCAGTGCCACTAGAGGAGAGGGACAGTCATGCATGGCTTCAGGAAAGGGAGAAACCTGAGGATTTGGCCTTTATTGGTGAACTGTACAAGGGACCAAAAATCCTGGAGTAGTGAACTGACTTGTTTCAGTGCTACTGCATACTGTGTCAGCAGACAAGGACTAGGGTTGTCTTTCGCCTTCGCTGTGATCTTCTGGTTTGGACTTTTCTTTTCCTTTTTCTAGTGGGACATGAAGCAGTAGCAACGTCTTTTCGCTCTATAGTTCCTGTATATAAAAAGCAAAAGTAAAAAGGGGACAAAGAGTGTTGTAAGTGCACCGGAAAGGGGTTCATAGGTCAATGAGTAAATATAGCAACTTAAAAAGTGAACCTTTTTGTCACGATCATCTGTTCCCGTGACTTCCATTTTCCATAATGTTGGCTTGAGTCACTTGCATACCAGAGCTGACGCACACATTTTAAGAACCCACCTAAATCGGTAACCTGCACTGCTGGAGGTACGATTGTAAAAGGTTGTTGCTTTATAAGTGGATTTTGATGACATGACAGACGGAATCTTTAGGATACATCTGTGGACATCCCCTTAAGTCTGATGATAATGTGACATAAGAACGTTACCCTTCTGAGTAACAGGTGATAAAAAAGACGTATTTGATCTTCGCTTGCGAGCTTTCCAAATTCCCAGATATCCCAACATTATTCTGTTGGTACTAACCAGCCCAACCGTTTAACCGGATTTCAAAGGCTATTGTTGTGGCCTGCCTTGCTTGGGACGAGATTCTCTGTCCAATTTTGTCCCATCAATTTTAACTACTTATTTATGCGAGTTTCGTGTTTATTTATGTGAGACTTACGTGGGATTCATATAAATGAATGATTGAGATTTATGAGATAAAATATGACATCATAATATTAGATAGAGAATTGGATTCGCTTTGTCTGGCGGACAATAGCTCTTACTTATGACTTGTCTGTACGGTTGTCACAAGCTTATACGCACAAAAACAAGGCTATTCATTAATAGTATTTTTTAATTTTGCAATGATTGAGAGAAAAGAAAATCATAAAAATATCAAAAAGTTGACATTCCCACCTTAGTATTAGTTTTAACCACAGCCTTCACAGAACGGCTGATAGTAAACTATCAAGAAATGGCTGAAAAGTATGATGTTCTTTACCTCCTCTAATTGCTCTCTTTATACAGGCATTGTGTGGAAGAATTGGAATTTTAATAATATTACCCTACCGTTCCCCCAAAAATAATATTACCCTACCGTGATATTTTGATTGATGCAAATGTTGTATTAACGTCATTACTTTTCTCGACATGTATTCCAAATTGATTTGTAATGTCATTTAGGTACGATGTTGTGATTTTTCTTGCATTTCTTATTCTATTTATTTCTTTTATATTTTTTATTTGAAAGTTATCAATACTTCATTTTCATTTAATTTTTTTGCAAATTCTTTATATTTTAAATTTTCATAAGTTATATTGTCATATAATACAAGTCCAATCATATATTTAATTTCACTTGATTAATTTAGTTTCGATTTTTGTACATTTGCATTATATTAAATCTAATTTGAATCTTAATTTTAACTAAAGTGCATTTTTTTAATTTTAGTTTTGTATAATCATATCTATTTAACTTTAAATACACATAATAGCATTTATTTAACTTTGTTTAATTTAATCACATCCAATTTATTTTAATTCGTATTTAGTCTTAATTTTATATTAGTCTTAAATTTTATCTATTTCAATTTGATTTAAATTTGTGTCAAATTTTTATTATATTAGACTTAACTAAAATTTCCTGTTTTTAATTTATTTTAATTACGTATAATTTAATTTCAATCAAACATAATTATTTCTTTTTGAGATTGATTAGTTTTAATTTGAAAATTTTAATATTTTTATGGAGTTTAATTTTAGATTAAATAGCTTTATACTCTTTTTTTAATTTTGAAAAAAAGATAGAAGAAAATAAATAAAAGAAATAGAAGATAAGAAAAGCTGTGAAGGAAGCAGTCAAAAACGTGAGACGTGCAAAAATGGTAAGCGACAGATAAGGACAAGAAAACAACAGCTCATTTTCGGGAGGAACATACAAGAAGGAAAAAACCAAATGACAACAAAAACCGCAAGAGCAATTAAAGAAACGAAGCAGGCAAAGAGAAAGCACTAGGGCAAGGTAAACAGAACGATGAAGAAAAATAGACAGAGGGGTCATGAGGAAGGTTGCTGAAAAAACCAGTAGAGACGGAGTATGAAAAAGGCTGAAAATAGAAGCGAACATGAGAGACAATGGAGGCAGAAAAAAGACTACGACATAAAACAGAAAATGAGGAGAAGAGCTCGGCAACAGGGAAAAGTTAAAGAAAAACTAACAAAGGGAAGAGAGACCACCAGCTGGAAGACGAAGAGAAAGAGAGTAAAAGAAACACAATCCAGAGAATAAACGAAAGGAATGAGAGAGAAAGAGACCCAAAAAAGATGCACAACAGAAGGAATGAGCATGTAAAAAACAAACACAGGAAAAAACAAGGAACGGAAACCAGAAAACAACAGCTGGAAAGAACCAGGGGAGCACCAAAGTTAGAGCCAAGAATCGTGAAGAAAAAAGAAGGAAAAAAACCGAAGAAAAAAGAATGCATGGACAAGAACACGAGGGAAGTGTAAAAAAAAGCAAGCCAATAAAAGGAGGAAGGAACCCAATGTTTTTCAATTTTTTTTTTTCGTGAACCTTTGTTTAGATCCTTATTTATACGAGAGAAAGGAAAGAAAATATTGAGAAAAAAAGAGGAGAAAAGAACGGAAGAGAAATGTGATTTCCTTTCTCTTGTTTGTTTTCCTAATTTATCAAAGGGGAGAATTGAATGGAATAAAATTTTTTAAGACCTTTGTGTCCTTGTTTATAGAACTTGTTTATCTTTACTTGTTAGATTTAATAAGGATACAATAGTAATTTACTTATATCACTACAAGAAATTAACTATTCACCGACCGAAAACACCGTCGGAAAAATATTATTTTCCGTCGGTAAAACTAAATACCGACGGTATTTGGTGCCCGAGACTTTCGGTCGGTAATTGTCCCAAAGGTAAAAATACCGACCGAAATATTCGGTCGGTATATAGAGACGGTATTTACGACCGTAATTTTGTGTCGGTATTAATATAACGACGGAAATCGTCAGAGCAATTCGGTCGGAGAAATTCTCCTTACTCGGTCGGTGAGGAGAAGGTATATTCAACAACTTTTACCGACGGACAATGTTCCGTCGGTAAATGAGTATAATTAATTTTTTTTAATTTTATTGTTACAGTGTTGTTGTTATAACAATGTTATATTACATATATACTTTAGTTTTTTGACTTACGTTATATTATTAATTCACAATATATTAATTTGTATATATATTGTGAGTTTTATGAGAATATTAAAAAATAATAAAACATATGAAGAATTCAATTTATTAACTAACATTCTTGAAAGAAAGAAGAAATCTTATGTTTCTTAATTGAAAACAAATGACAATGTTATGC
>JANZLH020000139.1:715673-728355 GCA_026770325.2 Erythroxylum fimbriatum
TCGGGTTGGAGAGCTTAATCGGGCTATGACCCTACTTTGGATTTTTAAGCATATCTTGAGCTATAGAGCTCCGATTGAGGTGATTCTTGGTTCTACATAAATTAGAGACCGAGAGCTACCATTTTCAAAAGTCAATTGTAATTTTTGTGATCTTTGTTTTGTGGGCTCGCCTTTGGGGCTTGAGATGTTAGATAGTGAGGGCTTGTCTTTGAGGATTGAAGAGTTTAGGAAACCCTCTTATGTTTATGTTCTTCGATTTCGAATCGATCGTTGGGCTTCGGAAACGGGGCTCAACACATATCCTTATGCTTCTTTTGTGATTTTGACATTGCAACTTCTTTTTCTTCCTCTTCTTACAATGGGATGAAGAGGTTGATGCCAAATGAGTACTCTCATCCTTATGTTATCTCATCCTATCTTCCTCTTACACTAAGTGAGAGATGAGCTCATTCAATGTCCATTTTCCTTTTTGACAACTATAACTCACCTAAAAACTGATTGAATTGTGAAGGAAGAGATATCAACACTAAATGAATGAGCAAATCTTCCGAAAATTCTATCTTTAGTGTCTTTAGTTTTTCTACAAGATGAAACATTTTAAGTATGTACTCCCTTATTTTCTCATTACCTTTACACCTCATAAAGATAAGTTTCCTTAAAGTTGCACTTGTCTTTGCCTTCTCTTTTGACAAACCGTTCCTCAAGGATATCGATGAATCATTTGCCATTTGTTACCTCTGATATGGTGTCCAAAACCATATCTGGGATAACATTCTTCATGATCATGAAACTTGCACAATTGGAGTGATCTCACCTCCCAAATACTCTTTGATTCTCAAGAGAGCTTTGATCTATAAGAGGTGCAGGATCCAACTCTCTTAATGTGAGGTCTAAATCTATGCTTCCTAAAACCATATTCATCTTATTTTTTTCAAGTCTTAAAGTTACTACCACTAAGCTCTGGATACTATTAATTGTGGCAGTGACAGAAAAGCATTACCAATATTATCTATACAGAAAACATCATATAAAGCACAATAAGCTAATATAAATATGTAAACAAACCAAATAAGTGATTAATTATTTCACTAATGACGATCTATCTCAAGATAACTGCAGTGACATTGAATATAGTCTTTGTTAAGTCAAAATGGCTTCACGATTAATAATTTTGATGAAAATCAAATAATAATAGTACTAGAAAGTGATGAACCATTTTGGTAAGACGGAAGAAAATAAGACAGAAGAAAGTAAGATGAACCGGAAGCAAAAGTAAGACGAAGCAGAAGTGAAAGTAAGACGAAAGAAACTAAGACGAAGTAGAAGCAAAAGTAAGACGAAGCAGAAGCAAAAGTGAGACGAAACAAACTAAGACGGAAGCAATACGAAGACGAAGACCCGATACTACGTCGGACAGTTAATTAGTTTGAGTTAGTTACAAAACTTAACTAAATAACTGTTTCTTCAAAGATCAAGAAACATGAAGAAAGAAGCGATTATCAAGAAACAGTTGAAGACGAAGGCTATAAATACGAGTCGGAGTCGAAGACTGAAAAAGTTAGTGATTTTAAAGTTAGCGAAAAAGCTTAGCAATTTCAGATGGTGATCTTAAGTATTCATTGTGCGAAACACTAGAGCTATCATTTTCTGTAACAAAGCTCGTAATATCTTTCTGTAAGAGAGAAGAAAAGCTGAGGGCCTGAAGAGACTAAGTGAGAAAAATAATACTTGCTGTAAGAGACCTAAAGAGACTCTGTGAAAAAGAATACTTGTACTTTTGAGAAGAATAGTGAAATCTTATAAAGGATTCTGAGGACTAGACGTAACTCACGGTTTGGGGTGAATTAGGATAAAATTGTTGTGTCATCTTCACTACTCTCTAACTCTCTACTTTTAATTTCTATTGTTCTATACAAGTATTTAGAAGAATACATTCAGATTTTTACTTAATAGCTTTGAAAAAGCAAGGTTTCAAAGAAATATAAAAGGGGATTGTATTCAAGAAAAATGATACACAATTCAACCCCCCTTCTTGTGCATTTTGTATATTGAACCTAAAGTCTATACTAACGCGTGATTTACTTCGGTCTTTAGATAAAGAATCAACTCACAATTAGTTGTATTGATAATAAGATTCGATCAAGTCCTTAGCTTTCCTTTGGGCCAACTTAGCAATCAAAATGGATGCTTAATAATCATCACACACTCTTCATTATAGGTGCATGTAAGTTTTTGCCAAACAACAATCTTCCTTTGGGCTGACATGTTGCTCACATAAAGAAAAACACACACACCACCTTAATAATTCACAATCGAAGACTTTCCACAATAGAAGTCACTTTGCTGATTATACTGCTTTATCCGATCAAAATGAAGAATCAAACATACTTAGTTTAAAATTATTAAAAATTAATCACTAACCACTAGTAGTCCAAATATATGCAACAGTAAATGCATATAAAATTGGCATAATTAATCCATATAACTAAAACATAATAAACCAAAATTATAAATTTGTTCCAAATAAATTATGCTTATCAATAATAAATATGCCACAAAATATTATTATTATTATTGTATTATAAAATATTTATTATTCCATAAAATAAATAATAATAATAACAAGAATATTTTTATTTTTATTGTGATAATTAAGAAATTAAGCCATTATAACCAAATCTATTATGGAACCAAATAATAAATGTCATACCATAGATTTTAAAGACTTTGAGCTCTGAAAACCAAGTTGACCAGCGAATGCAAATTAAAGGCTTGTGTCTTATAGGGCCCACTCGTAATATCAAATGTTAAGTTCTTAGTGATTATGAACAACATCGTCTTTTTCATCCTTTTGACACATATTTGTAGATTTGTTTTAAGAATTTACAACGCAGTTTTGTCACATATATTTTTCTGTGATTATGACTCTAGTAATACAGAATCAAATTAACAAAAGTAATTTGCACAAATAAAATCCAAAAATGAATTTTAACCAATTTCAACAATAATCACCATAAAGTCATGGGTTTTTAACTATATATATATACCTGCAATTGCACCCGTAAAAAGAAGAAGACCAGAGGCAATATTAAAATAAATCTTTAAGAAAATTAATTCTTGGTAACAACAAGACAAAATTTAGAGAGATTTCAACGGATTGAGAACATTTAAAGAATTTTCGGCAATTAATCTTCAATTACCACTGCACCATAAAAACTGAGTGATTGCATTTTCTCCCTTAGAAAAATTTTACTATTGTTGCAAAACTAATGAAAAGGCTACCCGCAATTGCACTCGTAAAAAGAAGAAGAAGAAGAAGATATATAGTTTTGCAACAATAGTAAAATTATAAGAAAACCATATATATATATTATAAACATGGAACCCACCTTAATTTCCTTGCTTGAAAACTTTGCTTAAAAATGTAAAGTTTTCTTTGAATCAAGAGAATAAAACAATTTTAATTACTTCATAAATGTTTCTTTTATTGCTTATGATTGATTTGAGAAATTGCTATATGTTTGGTGTATGAAATTTTGATGATAAATTGTGAATTGCTAGATGAAAGGGGTTTTGGAAAAATATGTTATGTTCATGAAAAGCAAGCTTTTGAAATGTGCCATATGGGAAAACGGTTTTCAAGTCATGAATTACATGTTATGTGGGTTTGGTCTGTTATGTTCTGTTCTGTCAAGTGCACTTGTCTAAAGGCTTCTCCTACCTGTCCGTTAATAGCATGGAGCTCCTTCATGGACTCCCTTACGACTACGCAAAACCACTATGTGGGATTGTGTTAGTTCGTTCTGTTCATGACTACACAGGACCATTATATGAGAATGTGTTAATTCATTCTGTTTATGGACTTCCCAAACCATTTTGATGTGCTTATGTGTTGACAAGTTTGTTGAATACATGATTTATTTTTTTTATAAATTGTGGATAAATTGAGAATTAGGAAATACGTGTTTCATGATTCAATGTGAGTTTTAAAATGGAAATGAATCTTTAAATGGTTTTTGCCTTGTTACCGATTATAAAACTGTTACCCACGAGCTTTAAGCTCACCCCTCCATTTCCATCCCATCTTCAAGTGAAGAGCTTGATAATGAGTAACCAAGAGTCGAGGCATCACTCCACTTTTGAAAGGTTTTTGTATTTTAAGCTAGTTTTGTAAAATAAGGCTTTAGTCGCATTTTGAGCAATTCTAGTTTATGTAAGCTTCATATTTTTGGGTTATGATGTATTGTGGTTTGAAATGCCCATTAAAGCTTTGTAAAACTCTTATCTTATGATGTTAATGAAATATATATACGTTATGTTTTGCTCATGACTTCCCGAGTCTTTATATTGCATTTTCAGGCTTTTCAGAGGGGTAGGAATTGTGTTCTGACTTCAAGGCGAAAAACTGTATTAATCTAGATAGAACTAGCCAAAGTTGTCTTCTTGGAAGTTGTAGATTGCCTTTTTAGCTTTCCAACACTATAAAGTATGAAAATTTTAGATATCGGAGTTGAGAGATATGATCATTATAAGTTGGTAATGCTGCATAGGATGTATATTGGGACAACTATAGTAATGATGAGATGTAGTTGAATGTAATAAATCAAATGAGTTGAAAATTGAGAGTTTTATGAGATCAATTTGGTGGTTGAATTGTTAAGAAGTGATATTCCACTAGAAGAGGTGAATTTGAGAAGATTTTGGGTGAAAGTGATGTTAGAATGGATGTAGGAACCATTGAAGAGGCTTTGAAGGGAGTTTTATATCACCTATGTCCATTAGACAGACCTTAGGTCCATAACATGGACCTTATCAGGTCTATGAGGATCCCTAGCCTCGTCAATTTCTGTTTAACAGACATTAAGTCTGTTAAACGGACCTTCTCGCGTCTAGAAAGGCCCCCAGCCCCGTGTATGTCCGTTAGGTGGATGTGTATATCTGTTTACACTTTCGAAAATTTACATTTTTTACCCTCTAAATGGGAAACTCTCGCTTTAGGGTCTTCATGAAAGTTGTAGATCTAGAAGTTATCTTTCAAACGGTATAAGAATGATCTTAATCCAATATCTCTGGTGAAAGTTATATCAATTGTCCCGAAACAGGTTCAGTATGTTTGAGGACAAAACCATGTTTGATTCTTTTGGACATAACTTCATCTTTTGACCTTCAAATGAAGTGATTCTTGAACCAATAGATTCCTAACACATTTTTCTATCTCTTCATAAAAATTGGTAGCCTTTAGGGTTTATTTGTAAAAGATTGATGGAAAGAGAGTGAGGGGTTGGTTGGGAGAGCATGACCGGGGCATTATCATACTTTCGTTTCTTAAGCATATCTTGATCTGTAGAGCTCCGATTGAGATGGTTCTTACTTCAAAATAAACTAGAGACTTAGAGCTACAATTGTTTTGAAGAAGTCAAATTATGATTTTGGTGATTGGCTAGTGTGGGCACACCACTCTTGTGGGATGATGACTAATGAGGGTTCATTGAAATAACCATATAAGGTAATACGCTCACGGTTTATGACTCCAGATATTGGGCTCCGAAAACGGGGTCCAGCAATTATAACTTTCCATTATAACATGTCGTAAAGAACAATCTTTTACTTACTTGTCTAGCTCAAATTTCCACCTCATTGACCAGGCTAATGTAGCTCTCCATGCATGCAAAATCACCACCACTTCAAGGTAGAAATAGGTTTGTTTTCAGCTGAAATAAAAGACAACAACAAGAACTACAATATTCTAGTTCTATAGCTATCTTGTGAAGGATAAATGCATGGATTCAGTGTATCAATTTTGTAAGACTTAAAGCAAAATTCAGAGATCTAAGATGGAAGCATGTTTCGGTGGAGAGAGTGAAGAAAAAAGAGAAATAAGCTCAGTAGAAACTTTTCCAGCATTTGCTTAATTCAACTATGTGCAAGGTGTCATTATCTTAGATTAACATTTGTCCTTAAGCATGCATCCTGTAACATCCCATCCCCATATTAAGGGTTAGGACCCAAAATTTCAATATATGGGAGCTCAAAGAGTGATCAAGGAAATGCATTTTCTTGCTGATGCATCATGTTAACATATATGCACAAAATGTTGAATGTTTTCGCATAAAAAGTGGTACATGCATTCATTGACAACTTCCGTGTATAATTGATGTTAAATGTGATTTTATTGAAAATGAGGAGTAGGAGTAGAAAGAGTAATCTTGGTATGAGATGTGATAAGGAAAGACTTAGAAACCAGATTGGTAGTGATCTGGAAAATGTTGACTGAGTATGCTTCAGTCTTTTAGCCACAATGTTTTCTCTAGTCATCCAAACGAGATGATTCTTATTTAGATTAAACTAGAGATATATGGCCACATTTCGTATGAAGACATTGAATTTCAATTCTGTCTCTAAGAATCTCAAAAGTTGTCATGAAGTTAAGAATTGGGGGCAGTATGTTGGTCCATGAATGGAAAATTTTTCTTCGGATTTTAGGGGAAAATTTGGGATTGACATAAATAGATTTGAGCAAAGTTGCCTTCTAGAAAGTTGTAGATCTTTCTTTTATCTTTCCAACGGTATATAGTATGAAAATTTTGGACATCTGACCTGAAAGTTATGCCCTTTTTATTGTTCTATCTCAGTTTTGCTTCCATCTCAGTATGACGTCAGCATTTGTCTCATGACGTCATCATCGTCTTAGTTTGACATTTTGCGTCTCAGTTTGACCGTCTCAGTTTTGCTTCCTTCTCAATATGACGTCAGCATTAGTCTCATGACATCATCATCATCTTAGTTTGACTTTTTGCGTCTCAGTTTGATCGTCTCATTTTGCTTCGTCTCAGTATGATGTCAGCATTTGTCTCATAACGTCATCATCGTCTTAGTTTGACATTTTGCGTCTCAGTTTGACCGTCTCATTTTGTTTCATCTCAGTATGATGTCAGCATTCGTCTCATGGCGTCAGCATCGTCTCATTTTTTCCAAAACATCTTCTAGTCCAAATTGGATCCTCTAGATGACAGAATTGTCCGTTGACATCTTCATGAGAGTTGTAGCCCTTAAAGTCTTCTTTCCAACCATATAAAGAACACCTTAATCCGATATCTGTAGGTAAAGTTATGGTAATTTTGCAGCCTTGTGCCATCTGATGATGTCATCTTCGTCTCAAAATGATATCTTATCGTCTATTATATTTTCGACCCCTCATACAAAAGAATTGGCCTTCGACGTCTTCATGAGAGTTGTAGCTCTTGAAGTCTTCTTTCAAATCATCCAAAGAACACCTCAATCAGAAATTACTACAGAAAGTTATGGCTGTTTTCCCGAAACAGGTTTAGTATGATTGAGGTCATAAACATGGTTGCTTCTTTTGACCATAACTTCTTCCTTAGACCTCCAAATGACTTGATTCTTGAACCATTGGATTCGTAAGACTTTTCTCACACTATTACATGAATAACTTACTCATATCCTAAACCATGACGGGAAGTTTATCTTATTCCTTTCTTCAACATTAACATCACTTATGCTTCTAATCTCACCTTTGTGCTCTTTATTTAAAAAGTAAATTAATGTAAGAAAATAGAGGTTGAATGCTAAATATAAATAAGAAATAATGACTGAGAAGTAATATACATACTCCATATATAAATCGACTTCCACACAGTTGTTTAAAATGTACCAATAGACAATTTCAAGTTCCTCTTTAGTTAACTCCATATAATTTCCTATTCCAAGTGGCCTTAATTTTTTGGAGGAAACTGATAAGCTACCATCTTGATCGAAATTGAAATTACGTTCTTCTTTATTAAATCGTGTCTACGCATCATTTAAGTACATAAAGAAAAGGTAAAGCATTCATTTGATATATAAGCCTCTGTATTAGGGCCTTCAGGTTGAGCTCTATTGCGCATTTATCACTTAAGAGAGCTTAAAAACACAAAAGTGTAAAACATTATCATTTATTACTAAATAATACTAGAAGAAAAACCACCTAATTATGTCAAAGTTAGGGACAGGTCCTTCAATAAACGCTAAGTAATCGTTGTAGAAGTATATGACAATCATGACTCCTTAACTCAAAACTTTTCCCTTATTACCATTGATACATGGGCTATATTAGAGGCATAACTATCAAGAAACTTAACTGATTTAAAAATTTGATAAAAGGTTTGTTTATGTTTTTTGCACATACTATAAAATACAAGTGGAATCATGTATGACCTATCATCTTTCCTTTTCAAACGCAAATTTTTTCTTATATTCATGTCTTCTAAGTCTAATATAACCTTAATTGCGTATTTTGATTTGTCATCATTCCCCATCAAAGTACCTAAATATTCTCATAAATTTTTTCTTCAATATGCATGACATTAAGATTAAATCTTTATAATAATTTCTTCCAATTTTGCAAATTGAAAAATATGTTTTTTTATTCCAATTAAGATCAAGAGAAGTTTGATTTCAATTTTTATTACTTAGGTGTTTACTAGGTATAAACTCTTGCAAATGTGATAATTGATTAAACATATAATCACCTGACAAATGTAAAGGAACTTCATTATATTCTACTTTGCCTTTAAACAATTTACTTCTTCGCCATCTGTGCCCATTTTCTAAGTAACGGTGATGTCCTATATAACATATTTTACTTTGTATCCTCATTGATTGAGTTTAATGGTTACACACAAGACAAGCAATATACCCTTTAGTACTCTATCCAGAAAAATTGCCATATGCTACAAAATCGTTTATAGTCCACAAAACAAACACGTTTATTTTAAATATTTTACCTTTAATAACGTTATAAGTTTCTATTCTGACATCCCAAAGATGTTTTGAAATCATCAGTTAGTGCTTGCATGTATAAATTGATATCTTTACCAACAACAGTGGGTCCTGGAATAAGTAAAACAACAAGAAAATTGGCTCCTCCATATAATTCTATGGTGGTAAATTGTATGGCACAATAATTTCCGGCAACATACTATAAGAAGTACATATATTACCAAATGGATTAAATCCATCATAGGCTAACCCAAGTAAGACATTACGATAATCAACTTTGCAAATCCTGGAAATTTCTCATCAAACTCTTTCTATACCTTTGAGTTTGTTGGATGACACATAATGTTATCATCAGTGTGTTTGTTTTTATTCCACCTCATATCTATGGATGTTTTTGTTTATATAAAAAGCCTTTGTAATTGTTGTTTAATATGGAAGTATCTCAAGATTTTGTAGGGTATAATTTTCCCTTTTCCATCATCCATTTTCCACATTCATGTACCATAAATAGTACATTCTTCAAGATCTTTAAACTCTTTCCAAAAGATAACACAATCATACTCACAAATATGCTTTGATATATATCATAATATAAGGTTCCTTAATAATCTTTTTGCATAGTAAGACATGGGCAATTTGTGACCAATTGGTAATGCGTCATTAAGCAACTCAATCAATATAACAAAGGATTTGTTACTTCACCTATTATATATGGTAGCGTGTCATAACACTATACAAAATAACTAGATCTAAAACTATAGCTAGTGATGAGTCTAGTTCGATCCCACGTAGAGAGTTTGTAAAGCTTTTATAATGAAAATAATCAATGTTTAGGATAGGGGGTTTTGGTTGAATAAAAAAAAGTAAAATTAAACTAATGAAGCAAATCAAAGAAAACAATCAAAAATGAGAAAAGTGATGAATACATTAGGGACCAAGTCATCGGTTCAATCTCGGCCTATACATAATTAAACATACTTCATTGAATTGTTATTCTCATACCTCTCCTAACAACTATTAATCATAGGTTAACAATAAGCTTTGTTAACCTCGATTTTCTCTTAGATCGTGTTCAATTAAAACAAGCTCTTTAATCAAACCTAGTTATCGAACAACCTAGGATAAGCTATCTAGATTTAATTGGACAACCTCATTACGAGTTAGGAAAATAGTATAATCAAGGTAACAACCATATAAGCTCAGGTCATTTAGCCAAGGTTACGTTATCCCTAATGATTCAAAATCAATTGGAAACAAAAAAATTTCATATTGTATCCCTAATGATTCGATATCATTAGTAGCTACAAACAAATGTCATAATAACAATTACAGATTATATTGAAGATTCTAGTAATAGGTTTGTAATAAAACAGTTTAATGTATGCACGAAGATCATCTTTACACAATACCCAAACAATAAGCATAGGATAGTATAATCAATCCCTAAGAGAGAAAGAACACAATAAACGTGGAGAGAAAGCTTAACCATTTTCTTTGACGTCAATATCACATCTGAATCAGGTCATGGAAGCCTAGCCCTCTATGGGTCTCCAAAGAATGAGAGGTTTGCCCCTTCTTTTATTCCAAAACCGAGTCTTCACTCCTGAAAACGATAACCATTCCTCTATTAAAACACTTTACTTATACTGAAAACTAAGGTTTAGGCACAGGTGGCAAAAGTCATATGTATGACTTTATCACTCACGGCTGTGAATGGCCTAGTTGAGGCTAACGGCAGCGAGCCCCATGTCACACCTATGAAAATTTTGTTATGGATGTGTATGGTTAAGTCACATCCATGACCACTTGTGTCATAGGCATGAATGATAGGTCACGACCATGACAACTTAAGTTATGATCATGATTTACAATACTTATGGCTGTGATAGTTGTACTGCACCATATGCACTTCATTTTTTTTTTTGCATTTTCTTATCGCCTCTTCACTCTAATCCATCTCCTTCTTGCTCCATGAAGACAATTGAGTGTGAATATTAAGAAGATGGCTCAAAGAATGTGCTTTCAACTCACTTTAGCTTTTATGCTTCCAAATTGTACCTAAAACTAAATATAAGCAAAAGTGAATATCTTAAGCATTTTAACTTATTAAACACTAAGTGTTATGAATTACATGTATGTGCAATTAAACATATATCAAGTTCCCCCGCACTTAGTTTTTGACTGTCCTTGGGCAACACATCAAAATCAAATTCACAACCCAAACACTTCCACAATCTCCATATTTCTTAAGAATAGATAATCATAAGAAAAGAGGAATAAATTTCAAAAAACCATAGCAAAGACCTAACATTCAATGCTTATACTCATGATCACTCAACATTCATCACCTTTAGAAACTGAGCATTCTAGAGGAAGACTTGACAAAATGTGTTTAAATATGATAAATTCATAGTTACACTCAAACACCATTCATGATCATGACATTCCATAACTTTGCATATCATTTCATTTCTTTACCACTAAAATTCACATGCATAATCATGAATCAAAGGATTTTTCTGAGGTTGTAATATGGGCAAAGTTTAAGGTGAGATGTATTTGGATAGTGTGGTGTAAAAGCAATCAGAGCTAGTGAAGCATGAGTAACACTCGATGTTACATTAAGTGCAAGAACCACCATTCACTCGCAGCTATATACATCAGCTATGATGAAAGCTAAAACAATGTTTCACAGCTTAAATTCAAGCTCTCATACCATAAACCACATGAAGAATAATTAATTAGAAGGGATCACTCATAAAAATTGATGATAACAATATATTGAACCTACAAGTAGTGAACCTTCCAAAACAACATCTACCTCAAATGCAACACACTCAAATCACCCATTCAATTCAAATCACCCATAAGCTAAAACAATGTTTCCTACTTGATACTTTTATTTAAACATATATTTCTTTCTTTTCTTTTGCTTTTCTCTTTTTCTTTCTTTCTTCTTTTTTTCAATAAAAATTGAAAGAAGCTACATTAACATGGGAATTTCATTGATAAGACATAAAATGACATCCCAATAATTATAACCAGCCTACACCTATGTACACCCCTACACTTATACTTTTATGCATCCACAAACATCAATAATCAACAAATACTCCACCAGCTTTAAGGCTTGAGCAGCATATTTTGTTAGGTTTAAGGCATTAACAGGAAAAGAAAAGGCAAATAAAGCTCAAAGGGGTTTTAAAAAGGGATTATATCAATAGGTAGGCTATTTGACTAATGTAGCTTGTAAAAACAAAAAATGCCTATATCATTTCCATGTTAATGCATATGATAAAAATGTAGTCTTGAATAGAAAATCAAAGCAAAGTTAGGATACATATGTCTTGAAGGTCAAACATAAACAAAAGACATTCAAACTGATATGAATGTGTCAGTCTATGTAGGCTCGAAAACTCTCTGGCTTATATCTACCACTAGTCACTACCATCTAAAGTTAATATATATTAACCAATCACAAGAGTAAAAGTACATGCTCAAGTTGCTATGGATTCTTCTAGTCAATTCACTCTTTAAACATAACTATATAATCCTAGAAGCAATAGAAAAAGATAAAATATTTGTTTATTTATTTGTTTGATTCTCCCTCTCTTTTTGTTGGGAAACTTAAAAACATGTAAGAAACTAACAAACTTAAAAACACATATGCATATAAGAAACAAATGCAAAATTGTAAAGGAAAAGAAATGAACTTTGATTGGACCAAATTTATACTATAAATTAGGCCCATTTTCTTAAGTAATTATGCATTTGTTGACTCCTGATTTATGATTTTTATGCTTAATTTGGTTCCTTGCATCGAGTTCTTATAATTTGCAAATTGCCAGTACTTTGTCATCATTCATTGTTAATTCTGCATAACTTTTATTGGGACAATTGATAC
>JANZLH020000139.1:737656-748433 GCA_026770325.2 Erythroxylum fimbriatum
AATTTTTGTCCCTGTCATCCGGAGACGGTGGACAAAAAATTGGAGACAACAACCAAACATCATCAGAGACAGGATTATTTTGTCCTGTCATCTCTCCCCATTCTCGAGAACATCAACCATACAGGGGGTAAGGGAGAAGATAGTTGACCATCATTCCTAGCAAGCTTTTTCTACCTGCAACTTGAGAAGCTGTTTGAAAAGAAGAAAATCATACGTAGAGGAGAGGATTACTTGGAAATGTCGAATCGTTGAATTTAGATATTTACGGTCAATTTCGATATATGCTTAAAGCAAACTTTTCGCGCTCCACATTTAAAGCACTCTTGAAAAAGTGGCAGAGCTCTTTGAAGTTGTCTGGCCGATAGAATTTGATTCATATTCTTGATACAGAAAAGGTTAAAAAAAGGGAAAAGAATATCAATTTGATATTAAGTTTCTGAAAACACATTAAAAGCATTTATGAATGAGTTGAACTTGAAATCAGCATTTGTACAAATTAAATATTCATAAACTATTGAATTTGCAAACGTAGATACTTTCAAAATAATGCTATTACTATAATTAAGAAATTAATTGTTCTTATAGAAATACTATATTTTTAAATCACTATAAATTTTCCTCGTAGGAACTAATTAAAAACAAAATTTACTAAAATACAATTACTATGTGACATGCGATGCATTTCTATTAGTCGGAGGCACTAAATTTAATATTGTATATTTTATTACCAAATTTCAATGCTTTTAGTACCATAAAATTTCTTGTCCTCGCTCTTAACTACTTTAGTAGTCACTTTCTAATCAGCGCCTCGTAATGATCAAGTGTGGTGACCAATGTGCCAGATGATGACTAATTAAACTTCAACAAACCCTAAATGAATCTTGCTAACATAGCAACTACATATACATATATTTTCGGGTACACATATAAATAAACAGTAGATAGAACAAGGTCAATAATACGATATAAAATGTGTTGACCAGGAATTTGATAACCATATAAAGGATGTTCATCTATTAATATTAATATAGAAAAAGTTGAGTGATTATCACTTGTTAATTTTTACCGATCATTTATATTACAAATAATAAAAATATTATTTCAGTAAAATAAAAATTTTTATTTACTTAATTTGTATTAATATATTTCCACCGTTGACAGTGGACACAAGACTCACAATAACCCACCGCCCATCAGATCTAAAGACGCCACCAGCTGAAACGTTGACTGTTAGTAACGTGAATTATAAGTCTCTGTACGAAGCTTCAAAGTTAGTACTAATTTACACATTTAGTATGCAGCTCATAAGATAATATTAGTTGGCCGATAATTTAGATCTCTCTCTAACTCACACACAACTTATATATACACCCCTTAGGTCTTCAACTCTGAAACGTTGAAGTTGAATGTGATCTTTCTTTTTAGTTTTTCTTTGCTGTCTCTCATGTCAAATATAATAATCATGAAAATGAGGCTGGGGTGTTGACATTTTTGTAAGTGTCCTGTTCAATGCCTGGATAGGTGTGCACTGGTATTTGGATATCTTTATTTTCTGAGAGGGAGACTTGGTATAATATAAGATGCGCAGGGGGAGATGGAAAAGCACAAATCTCTTGAGCGTTTAAGAGGTTGTTCTTAGAGTCAGGATCCGTAGCTTTGTTCGTGCAGCTATGAAAGACAAGGAGGTTGAATTGATTAGCCATGAAGATGGATGCAGTCAGGAATCCAAAATGGTATATATCTATGTCCCATTTCACTTTAATATGCGGTACATATATGGAGTTCTAAGATAAAGTTGTGTGCATAACGCACTCATATTCTTGCGTTTATGGCTCTTTGCTTTAAAATGGCGTATTGATATGTTTTCTGATGCCAACTATTAGATTGGCATGAAAAGGAAATTGAATGATCATGTGGTTAAGCCATCTTCGTCGTCATCCAACAACGATGACTCCAGCAACAGCGAGGTAATGTGCAAAGTTCACATCCAAGACTGTTTTTTTATTTTTTTCTACCATTGTTTTTATTTGTAGCACCAATGATCAGAAACCCTTCTTTCCTCTTCTCCCCTCTAAAGGACCTCCTGACAGGAGCAACCAAAGAATAAGTTATTTAATTTAGAGCACTTTTGATTCATGCGATGATAGAGTTCGTTCTATGCTTGTGATTTCCATTCCTAGTTAGCTAGCTATAAGGGAATCAAGTAGGGTAGCGACAAAATAAGATTCAGAATACTAGAGGTGGGCCTAGTTTCTTGATATATTGTTATTTGTCCATTCCAAATTCACCTACTTGATGAACATGCATACTGTTTTCCAAGCTACAAGACATACATTTCATATATCTAACGGTAACAGGGTAACACGAAAACGAC
Source organism: Erythroxylum fimbriatum (assembly GCA_026770325.2). NCBI lineage: Eukaryota > Viridiplantae > Streptophyta > Magnoliopsida > Malpighiales > Erythroxylaceae > Erythroxylum > Erythroxylum fimbriatum. Next base: position 740,031 of record JANZLH020000139.1, read on the forward strand.
AAATGACTGAAGACATGATGGTTATGCTGAGATTTTTTGATTTGGTGATGTTGAATTCAAGCTTCTTAGATGTTTAATCTAAAAGATATGGATGTGAAAGTTCTTGACATAAAATATAACGAAAAGACCTCTCATGTCAATTTTAACAATTTGCAGGATGTACTTGAATCTGCTAAAGCTGAGATGGGAGAGGTGAGGGAAGAGAACGAAAGATTAAAGATGATGTTGAAGAAGATAGAGAAAGATTATCATTCTCTCCAATTGTGCTTTTTCGACATCCTTCAGCGTGAAAATCACAAGACTTCCGCAGATTTGGCACCATCGCGAGACGTTTCAGAAGAACAAGAACCTGAACTAGTGTCACTTTGCCTTGGAAGAATTCCAAGTAAAAAGGAAGACAAGTCCTGCAACACTAGCATGGCTGGAGGGGATGAGAAACTGAAGGCAAGCCTGACTCTTGGGTTGGATTCCAAATATGACATGTCCAATTCCAAAGGACCTGTCTCAAACCCAAGTCCTGAGGATAGTTTGGGAGAAGTGAAAGAAGATCAGGAGGCAGGAGAAGCATGGCCACCAAGCAAAATTCCTAAGAGAGAGGGAGATGATGAGGTTGCTCAACAAAGCCATATAAAGAGAACTAGGGTTTGTGTGAGAGCTAGATGCGATACACCAACGGTTGGTATTGATCAACTGAAGTACTTCTCGTTGCTAATAATTAGAGGCCTAAGTTAGAGAAGATAAGTTGCGATTAACATGACAAAGGCTTTCTCTTGAATTCTACAGATGAATGATGGATGCCAATGGAGAAAATATGGACAAAAAATTGCGAAAGGAAATCCCTGTCCAAGAGCATACTATCGTTGCACGGTTGCACCAGCATGCCCAGTAAGAAAACAGGTACAATAGGTGCTTATTTATCCAAAAACAGATATAATAATAATATTGTTAACTTTGTAATTTAAAATTCTAAAAGAAATCTTGTAATTCATTTCGAGAAGAAGTTTGAAATTGTGATTCAATGACACTGCTTGATTCTTTATTTGCAGGTGCAAAGGTGTGCTGAGGACATGTCAATATTGATTACAACCTATGAAGGAACTCACAACCATCCGCTGCCACTCTCAGCCACTGCCATGGCTTCGACCACCTCAGCAGCTGCTTCTATGTTATTATCAGGCTCCTCATCTTCTCAACCAGGGGTCAGTTCTCTTGCTGGTCCTACTTCAGCCACTGATCTCACCGGATTGAGCTTCAGTATCTATGACAATTCTAGGGCAAAGCAACTATACTTGACAAGCTCCCCCTCTCCATTGTTTCCAACAATTACTCTAGACCTCACAACTTCTCCATCCACTTCATCTACTCCTTTCAATAGCTTCTCTTCAATTTTAAATACTTCAAACCCGAGATTTCCGTCAACAAGCCTGAACTTCTCTTCCAAAGAGTTCAACATTCTGCCAACGATCTGGGGAAATGGTTACCAGAGCTACAATGCACCATCCTACAGCTCTCAAGCAAGCACTGGGCATTCGACTCTTGCAAGACAACAAGAACAACTATCTAATGATAATCAACAATCCATGGAAAAGAACCATCAAGCTGCAGCATCCCAACAGGCTTTGACAGAAACATTAACCAAGGCACTGACCTCCGACCCAAGTTTCAGAACTGTAATAGCTGCAGCTATTTCATCAATGATTGGTGGAAATGCAAGCTCAAACCAAGGAAAGAATACTATAGGAGAGAGCTTTAGCCAGAATCTGAAGTTGCGTCATGAGCCTAACAACCAGATAGCTTCTATCAATCCATTAACACAGAATGGAAAAGGATGTGCATCAAGCTACTTCAATGGATTGTTACCTTCTACTCACCAGACCGGAAGTATAAGCCAGTCTACCTTGCCTTTTTCTGTGTTCAAAGGTTCTAATTCTGTGCCTGATAATGACAAGGAAAAGAAGACTTAATTTTAGGTTTTTGTCAAACAATTGGCCATTTGGGATGCTATCTTTTTGATCGCCAACAAGATTAAAAACGTATAATCGATGTCCTCTCTGTTTGTGAACAAAATGATCTCCGCATGAAGCTATGAAGTGAGCATTTAATTTAAGCCATTTCTAAGCTTTTTATTTTTAAACCAATAGTTTTTTTACTGCTTATATAGAACTCATTCAAATAATAATAAGAGATGATATATAAATTCTTAGTTACACATCTGTCTTATCTCAATATCTTAATAGCTTTTCGGAGAAATAGATAAAACTACAAGATTAATTAGATCATTTTGAGTTACACAAGATCATATTAAACGTTATCTGTTTTACATTAAGAAAATTGTGCTACTGGTCTCCAAAATGCACAGTTTCTTAGTTCATATGAAGTGGCACCCTCAGTCTTCCCAATTGATCCTAATCCTTAAATTTGTCCTCATATTTAAATTTTGAAACTTTTTTTCAAGCAATAATTTTTTTATTTCATATATATAACACAAAATGCAAAACTAGTGCTTAGTATTACTTTTGTTCAAAATTTGTCTACTATAAATCAATTTAATTATCGTATAAATTCTCCATAAGTGCTGCTACAAAACCTATTTGAGTACAATCAATAATTATCAACAGTATGAAATGACTTCTGTTACTTTCTTTGTTCTGTTTATAACTCCAATTAACAATTTAATATTAATTTTATTTATATTATTTGATTCCATATTTTTAATAGTAACACGAACATATAATTAACTGATGTAATTAGTATGTAAAGAAAAATAAAATCAAAGTGCAAATTGTTTAACGGTCATAAATGTTTAAATTGAGCACCCAGATTAGAAAATACATAACATAAGCGACCTAATAGACATTTACAATGAGGTTCTAAACCAACTGAATTTTTTTTTTTTGCCATTTTACATATGTTTCGCTTACTTTAGTGAGTTCCCTGTCGTATGAATCTGGACACTCCTTAACGCATGAATCTTGGCTTATTATATTCTTTGAAAAATAGGTGAGAACAGGATTGATGCATTAATTTGTACACATAGAATGGCCGAAGTTTAAAATAAGGAGTATGCCATTTTTTTTAAAATATATTTTGGGACAAGAAAGGTGCACGGTTTTGACTGTTAAGATTGATGCTTTCGGGTACTGTCAAACAAAAACGATTGGAATCTGTAACATAGAAAATAATATTACGACCAATGTAACAATAAATGTACAAAGATTATCAATAACAGGGATATTCTATGACAAATAGATAATTTAATTTCCTATCGTTAACTTAACCAGAAAGTCAAAATCAGTACAATTATAATGTTATCTGCATTTTTTAATGTTGAGAAAAGGAATTAAAATATACATAAGCAACGATTATATGTTATAGGAAGCAGTCAAATGGATATTCAATACTAATCAAAATTACAACGATAATAAAATTAGTGATCTATAACACAAACAGAAATAGGAATTTATGTGAGAGAAAATTACAAGATCATCGTTTATAAATAGTAATAAAACTTTCATTAATCAACAAAAAATAAGTGGATATAATAAATTATTTTTCCTACCTTTTAACACAACTATATGAACCTTAGTATAACAATTCTAAACAATCGTCACCTAAAAACTCATATACAAGGAGGATTGGACAAAGATTACTAATCTAGAGAGTTCAAAACAAAAATTTAACTGTTGAACATGAACGGATAAATCTTAGAAACATCATACTAAAATTTTAAGTTGATTAGAGGTCATGTGATCATCAATCCGAACTAAAAAGATTATGTAGCACAAATTTTAATTTCTTTTTTTAACTCTTTAGAATGCTCTCTCCCTCCTGGCTCACAAGGTACTAAGCTATATTATTATACCTGTTTCGCATTTGATAAGGCCCTTTAGTGGCAGCAAGAAAATAAGACCTTTATGTTCCATTTTCTTCGAGAAAGAGCACAGTTGAACTCTTTCAAGTGAGGTAACGTTCATGACTTGATCTACATTATTGTTCCCTAATTTTGTTTAAATGCTCTGCTAATATTTATGTTTTCAACCACTTTTATCCATTGTTCCTCACCTTAACTTGCAATACCATTACAAACCCTAATGAAAGTCTTTTTTCATTTATACATTTGTATACTTTATGTGGTGGAGATTTTGTGTATAATTATAATAAGGGTTAATTAGATTATATGTTTCTAGTTAGCTAATTATATAAGGAAAGGCATGTATTGAGCACTATAATGAGTATTTGATTAATAAAAATTTTCTTTCGTATCAACGATCAGTCGTGATTCCTACAATGGTTACAATCATAGACCAAGGTTATTTTTATTGATAATTTACCTTCATTATTTACCAAATTTAATTTGCCAACTTTTATTATAAAATATCTTGTTATCATAAGTCCCCATTTCATTAATTAGTTTATTACATAAAGGTTAATAGATAAGATTTTTTCGTGGGAACAATCCTTATTCTCTTATTCTATATTTGATTTTTTTGTAGAAGTTTAGGATTTAATTTGGGTGTAGATGATAGCATTACTAGGTGTGCATCTCAAATATGATTTACACTTACCTCACACATTTGGAATCACATGAGGCCTCGAGTGTGTAGAACACACATGCACTAGTTATGTGCAAGTGCTAATGTCCACACTCTATAGAATTAAAAAAACTCAAAATTTTAAAATTCATTAAATGGTCTTTTAAGTTATTTTAGGTTAGATTTTAGTCTTGTGAACTCATAAAGTGACTTTTAAAATTTTTCTGGATTTATTACAATGGTATTAAATAAAGTTTAACTTAAGAAAAGTTTAGATAAAATTATCAAAGCTATAACAAGCATTTTGGATTGTTAGATCTTATGGTTAATTTATTATTGTGTATTGTATAATTTATTGTGAATTGTAAGATTATCATTTTATTGAGATTTTTTTGTTGAATTCACAAATAAATATTAGTAGTAATGCATTAAAGCACATTTATATGATAATGAGAGAGTGCGGGAGGATTTTGCATTGGCTAGCAATAAATTGTCATATGATTACACCTCATATAGGTAAATGCGAGGATAACATGCATGTGTATCCCATGTTCTTGAAGAACAATTTGAGTACTAATAAGAATGTAGTCATTATAATAGCCTTTCAAGTTAGTATTCAGGCTAAGTATTAGCGAAAGTCTCTAGTTTTGTATTTGGTTATTCTACCAACATATGCTGACCTTGTATGAAACTTTGAAATGTGCATAAAGGCCTATAATAAGGGATAGCAATTACTTAAGCTATATATACACTTCATGTGGTAGAATTATATAAGTTAATGGTGTGTAACTTTAATCACTTTTATTTGAAGGTACTATTTATGTATATTATAAATTCAACTCACGTACATTTTATGATAAATGCTCATTACATCTGTTGTTTTTTGACTATGAATATCACGATTATCCCACATTTATGCTAATAATTTACATTATACAATCACTGTGTTTGTTAATAACAATAGTGTCACTATTGAAACTCTCACTGGTTTTAATCTCATGAAACGAAAGTAGGATATGGAGTTTACCTTAAAGATGACGAATATTAAAATGGCCATGATTAGAGATAGGCCATCTATTCTTGCATCCATCAATAGTGAGGCAATGAAAGTAGCCTATACATCCTAAGAATGGTTAAATAAAATCTAGTATTAGACTATAAAGAGATCGATCCTAGACCATCCATTTAATGGACTTCTAGAAACCAACAAAGCTAGAGACTTCCTTAATAATGTATGTCAGAAGTACATGGTATCTTCAAATGCTGAAATAAGTTCCATATAAAACATTTCGAGAGATATACTAAAGGAGGGGGAGTGAGGGAATACATTATTAAAATCATCCACCTTTAGAGTAAGTTAAAGGCTTTAAATAATTTTATTTTTGATACTTGTATAGTTTACCAAGATTTGAATACTTTTCCTTTAAAGTTTAGTATTTTGATTACGATATCCAATTCTCAAGATGAGGTTTGGGATATAAATTCCCTAATTATTTGTTGTATTATGGGAGAGGAAAAGTTAAAAAAATACCAACCATATAACTTTATCTATAACCAAAGGGAAAGTAAAGGTTAAGCGTAAAAGATTCAAAAGTAAGCCTTCCAAATTTCCACCACCCAATGATATTAGTTTAAATAGTACTATAAAAAAAACCCATGGATGTTAATAGGAGTATGAGGATAAGATTTTCTTCTATAAAAAAAGAGACATAAAAAACAGGAAAGTGTGAAGTATAAAATCTAAAAGAAAAAGCAATATTTATCAGGTAACGCCTTAGCTTTTATAATTCATAAATCTAATATTGTTATAGTCGCATCAGGATCTTGGTAGCTAGATAATGAAGCTTCTAACTATCTTATTTCCATAATACAAAGGTTCATGCTAAAGAGAAATCAAACTAGGGAGGAGTCAAAACTAATGGTGGAAATTAATGAAGAATTGTATATTATCTCAGTAGGAGATATTTGTTTGAACCTAGATAGTAGTTTCAAACTTGAAATATATGGAACTTTCTATATATCATCTTTTAAGTGGAATTTGATTTTAGTTCCAGTCTTAGATAACGAGGGTTATAGTTTTGTAATTGAAAATTCTATTGTATAGTCATCTTTCAATGCAAAATATATCGGCACTTCCTTCTTTTCATATGGCTTGTATAGAATGTATCTAACTCCTAATGAGATATATGCTTCTTCACATATTGTTAAACAAGCTATTAGTAAATGGCCCATGATAAAGGATACACCATATATGTTGTGGCATTTAGAGACACATAGAGAATGAAAAAGGATAACATTCTTCTAACTTTGGATTTTGATTATCTAGAAATGTATGTTGATTGTTCTGGAAGAGATTGACCAAAATAAAGAAAAAAATGATCAACTCGTACTTTTGGCCTTAGACATCATACATACTGATATATATGGCCCCTTTACATCTACCATCTATAACTCAATATATTTTTTGACATTCATTAATGATAATTTTTGTTATGTTTTATGTGTTTTTTCCTTTTATAAGAATCTAAAGTTCTTAATAAATCCAAGTCTTTGAGACTAAGGTTAAGCACCCATTGGGGAAGTTGATTAAGATTGTCAAATCAAATCAAGAAGGAGAGTATTATGGCAAACATAAGGTTTTCGAACAAGAAAATGATTTACTTGCCAAAGAATCATATGAAATAATGGCTCAGTTTCATATGATTTTACTTCTTTTCCATTTCTAGACGACAATCAGAGATTTCAATAGTTGAGCCAATGAAAAATTTACGCATGTAAGTATGTTCTGACAAATACTCTTGATGCTTTACAAATTCGTGATTCCTTTGAGCAATTAGTTGGGCAAATTTGTTGGAATTCATTTGTTAAAGTTAACTATCCTGCTTATGTTGAATTGACATGAGAATTTTACGGCACCTTTCAATTTAATTCCCATGAAGAATTTGACATGTTTACCAAGGAATTGTTGAATTTAGACTTATGGGCCAGGAATTTGCGTTATCTATTACTAAATTTAACGTTGCTATGGGTTTTATATTAGCTGATGACATTAAGAACGAACCATTTGTAAGTTCCAGTTGCGATTATCATACTGATTTTATTGCTTCTAAACTGTGGATTCAATTGTTTGTCGATCCTCAAGCATATAATGCCAGTGCATCTAAGAGTTCATTTAAAAAAATCTTGTTTTCAAAATCATACATCGACTCTTAGTGTAAATTTTTTTGGGGCGACGAGATTCTGCTAGTACACTTTCTAAGGCTGAATTTTATTTTTTATGGTGTATGGATAAACAAATTCCTGTTAATTTGGGTTTTTGGCTTCTGACTCAATTTCAGTCTGTGTTAAACAAGAAATCCAAACCATTAATATTAGGGTCATATATCATTCAATTGACAATTAATTTGAAATTAATGGATTCTAAAAATACTGACATGTTTGTGCCTTATGCCATAGAACCTTTATATTTGGAATGTTTATGCGGGATGGACATCGTTGAAATGAGTCATGGGTGGTTATCCTTTACTTATACAAATCTAGCTGTCACTTCCAACCCATGTCCAACCACAAAGAATCGGGTTGTCTCACCTACTCCGAGTAGTATCCAAATTCCTCAGGCTAACTTGAATGCTCGTCTGGCTTAACTTGAAGGCTATATGCATTGAATGGAGCAAAATTTTACAGCATATTAGGCATACCAAGGATTCCAACCTCCTTACCCATCAACCACTGACTTGGGTGATCAACTTACAAAGAAGCTTTCTTTCTTCTTCTCTTTTCTATTTTAGCTACTTTTACTCTATATAATTAAACTGGGGACAATGTATGGATTAGGGATGGGGGTGGGGTATGTTCCATAAAAATGATATTT
>JANZLH020000139.1:771445-785608 GCA_026770325.2 Erythroxylum fimbriatum
ATATTTTAATAGAAGTTATTTTTAAAACCTAAAATTATTAATTAGGACAAAATATTTATTTAATTAAATAACTATTAGTGCTTTTTATTCAGTAGTAAATAATAGAGAATTTATAAAGAAGGGTTATGATTACGAACTAGTCAAAACTATTACACGTAACTATTACATATAACACTAAATTATCAATTTGCATAATTATATTCGCATATTGCAAAGACAAGCCAGTCCCAATCATTTCCAATTTCTTGCAGATCCTTGGAATGTTACAACCCCTGCAAAGCTTTGCACAGAAGGAATCCTCATTCTGTTTTTCTAACTATCTCAAGTGTAACTAACTTCTTTTTTCTTAATATGATAATACACCTTTTTTCATAGGAACTACTACTTGGAGAATACAGAAGTATTAGCTATCTTCATATCTTCAAAATAACAATCACTTATATATGATGAAGGCATTCACAACTGTTTTTGGAAACTAAAGAAGTTTGATTGAGCTTTAGATCCCTCTGTCGTTCCCTCATCACTGGGAGCATATAAACCACCATCATCAACTATTGCCCTCGCTATATTCTGAGATAGGTCATTAATACTGCTTTTTGTATCAACCTCTTGTTCTTGGCACTCTAGGCTCCCATCTTTACCATTTGCCATCATCAACTATTACCCTCGCTATATTCTGAGATAGGTCATTAATATTGCTTTTTGTATCAACCTCTTGTTCTTGGCACTCTAGGCTCCCATCTTTACCATTTGTAGTAGACTCCTTTGTTTCAGTGGATTTACATTTTCATATTCTAAACTATTAGGCCTTTGTCCACAGCTCTTTTTCACTTGCAAAGCATCAATTAGTGAGCAATTTATGTAGTACCGAAAGACCTATACAAAACTAAGAAAGCAAAATATATTCTTTTTGCAGAAAACATCAACAAACTATGCTGATTTGTAAATAAGAGAGCTGTAAAGAACACAACTAGAAGTTAAATGTATTTACCTTGAATTGGTCTAGATCAAAGACATGCAAATCATTGTAATACCTGCAAACATTCTCATCACGGTCAATGGAGATGAAGATAATATCAACCCTTTTATCTTCACTTAATAAGCTGTTATAAAGTTGCAAAAGCTGGGAAAGAAAAGTTTTACATCGTCTACACCAGTTTGCGAAGAAGAAAAGGCAAATGATCTTCCCATCACAAGAAGACAAGGGTAACTGCAGATAGATAGCTTCAATTGCTTTTGCTGTCTGAGTTTCAGTTTTGCGAAGTGCAAAGAATCGATATATGCATATGTACATATATAGATTAGCAATATATTATGGGAGATCATTGTTGTAGAAGTTCTTAAACGAAGATTATATACCAAAGTTAAGAGTTAATGGATACTAAAACCACAGAACATGAGAAAGTAAAATGAGTACCTATCAAACAGAAGAGACATTTTTTGTAAAAATCACACAAGGGAAAGGTTTCTTAGAGGAGTACCTGTCCTTCACCAGATTGGACTTTCATAGAATAAGGAATCTGGGGACCTAAAAGGTATAATCTTTAGGGTTTTAGATCTACATGATCTGAACAGAGTTTCTCAAGCTGATCATCAATAGAAAATTCTCCCATCTTAGCTTTACTGTCATTTTATCTTTAGGAATGAACAATAAACCACATCTAATGGCTGGTTAATTCAAGGAAAACTTGCAAACGAAAATGGAAATCATAATGAAAGCAATGAATAACAGTTGGAAGATCAAACAGGGAGCACATTGCAACCAACAGAAACTAGCAAGAATCTTTACTCATCAAAACGTTGGAAATCCTCTTCCTTGAAGGGAAATTGCTCTGGCCACTCAACATTCTTCAATACCTATGAGGAGGGAAGATTGAAAGATAACTAAAAACGGAAGAAAATAATTTTTTAAAAAATTTTCCACACTCGTAGTAATTGACAGCAAAACTATCGCCAAGAAGCAAACATTCTAAAACCCAAGTAAGAAAATCTGCTTCAATTGCAAATCCGAAGTCATCAAAGGCAGATCATCATTCCCAAGCCATTAAGATCGGAACTTTAACATACCACATACACCCAGACGAATAAAGAGATGACTTTTGATGGAAGTGAACTGAAGATATTACGAGGAAAATTTTGAGATGAAGGTGAGAAAGTGAAGATCCTTAGGATCGTTTTTAGCTCCAACGCCATGATACTTTCGCCAAAACCCTAGAAAGAAAGCACACAGAAGCGACGAGATTAGAGTATGAAATTCATATCAAAACTAGTAAATAAAAAACGAAGAAGGAAGTGATCAGAGAGAGAGATCAGAGACAAACGCGAGCTTCTGGAGAAAACGAGAGAGACGAGCTGAATATGGGCAAACTCGACTTTTTAGATTTGGGATTATCCCAAACGCTGGTGTGGAGCAGCTTATTGGTTTTGGCTTATTGGGATAGCTGATTCACCCAACCAGCCAATTAACCAAACATATGTATCAATTGTTTGACTTGTCAAACAGTTGATTTTGGCTGATCAGTAATTGTCCAAACACCCCCTGTCTCTCCCCTTCTTTGTTGTGTTGCTAGGCCTTCAAAAAAATGAATGTAAAAAAGTGGAAGGGATTGCCAACAATTTGTTCTAGCATTAAATGGGAGATATGATATGCAAATATGACCCTACATGGATCTTAAATGGTTAATACTGAAATAATCAAGTAAAAACATCTAAAATTAAATTAATTAGTATAATTTTAGGTGTTTCGTAGTAGGAGGATAAGATTAAATTGTATTGGAATAAAAAAAGAACTCTATGTATTTTAAAATGATAATAAGTTATTTGCAAACTTTAATTGTTTTACATTGGAAGAACTTAAATGGACAGAAAGAAATTCGTTGTGTCATTTTCCCGATTCTTATTCTGTGTGAGAGAATCTCATCTATTAATTTTTCTCTTTCATCTATCAATTTGTGGATAAGATCCTTTGACATACGGTAGATTGGTAGTTAATAGGGAAATAGCACAAGAGTCTCACCCCTAAATCGAATCGTTGCAATTTTTTTATATAATATGAAAAGAAGATCGAAGGGCAGAAATAAAATTTGAAATTGGTAAAAAGGTAACAAAATATGGACATTTGTCGAATATTTATTCTAATTAATAATTAACGTATTGATTACCCCAAACAAACCCTTCGGTTTCACTCAGAAAAGCTGTCCTCTTTCAAGGTGTCGATTTCCGTCTGTGGGGGCAACCATAAATAAAACCCATTTTAAGATTAGGAGCTGAGCTTCTTTTCCCTCGTTTTCTCGAGAAAGTTAGGTTTTTTTTTCTGTTTTTTTGTGACAGAATGGTGGCTGAGAAGGGAAAGAAATCCAAGGTCGCTGAAGAGGAAGATTCTGAACACATTGATAGTGAGCTCGTCATTTCCATCGAAAAGTTGCAGGAGGTGCAAGACGAACTTGAAAAGGTCCTTCCTTTATTAATTCTCTTAAGCCTTTTTTGTGTGTGCAGGTGTATGGTCATCTCCGTGTGAATGCAGGTATTATATCCATGTTTTTATTCGTGTGTATTCAATATCAGTGTAGCTTGTTGGATATCATGCGGCTTCTCGGTGCTTACTACAATACATTCATGTTCTAGGTTGGTGTGAGTCTGCTGTGTAAACATCTTTTAGCAATTTGCTTTCTTGCTTCTCCGAGCTACTTTATCAGTATCAATCAAGTGTGGGCACGCAAACCTTGGACTTGGAGTTGAAAGATGGAATTTTTTCTTTTGGTTGTTTTTTTTTTCATATGTGGGATTAATGGTTGGAAGATCCTGAAAACGCTAGTAGATTTAAATGACCGCTGTTGTGTGTGTAGTCTTGGTAATTCTGAGGAAATGGATATTGTAGGAATAAGCTTTATATTTGTTTTCGTAACTTACAGATTAATGAAGAAGCCAGTGATAAGGTGTTGGAGGTTGAACAGAAGTACAATGAGTTTCGAAGGCCTGCCTACATCCGACGGAATGAGGTCATCAAATCTATTCCTGACTTCTGGTTAACAGCTGTAAGTCATTCATTTTTTGTCACTCATTTTCTCTCACAAAGCTATAACTTCTGGTTCACTTTTAGTTATTAATTTCTTACTATTTTATGATCCGTATATTGTGCAGTTCCTAAGCCACCCTGTTCTTTCTGATCTTTTAACTGAGGAAGACGAGAAGGTCCATTTTGTGATCCAAAAAATTGCTGTTCTTTTTTTTTTTTTTGTAAAACTGTCATTATCTTTATCAATTGATTTCAAGCATCTTGCTTTTAGTTCATCGGTGATTAGCAATTTATTAAGATTATAAGAATGTTGAAAGTGTCTAATCAATCGAACATGCTTTCTCAGTTGTAACAAATCGTATGTTGTTTGTGTTTAGATTTTCAAGTATCTGGAGGCTCTGGATGTGGAGGATTTCAAAGATGTGAAATCAGGATACTCTGTTACATTTGTAAGTTTTCAATCCCACTTTGTCTTATTGTCAGTAGTCTGTCAATGTTGCTTCTAAATTTTGGATTGTGGCAATTGAATGATTTGTTATTTTATTATCTGTCTCTCTTTTGAGATGCTACTTATCTGTTTAGCTGCTTTAGTGGTCTAACCTTGCTGTTGATGACTTACAGTTGATCTTTTTTCCTCATTTTTCCCATTTTCTTCTTTCACATCCAGAACTTCAAAGAGAATCCTTATTTTGAAGATACTAAGCTGATGAAGACTTTTACATTTTTTGAGGAGGGTACAACAAGAATAACAGGAACAGACATCAGGTGGAAGGAAGGCATGGTAAATGATGATGCTCTTCTCCATATGTTTACTCTTTATTTGTATGTATGTAATTATGAATATATGTGCAGTACCTTACCATATGTGCCATGAACATTTCACCAGGGTGCTGTTAATGGACTAAATAATGAGAAAAAGGAAACAAACGAGCATTGCAGGAGATAAGGTTTCTTTTCCTGACTCTTATTTGCTTTCGTTTGGTGCCAAATTTTGCATATCACTACATTAGGTTCTGTCACTCTATGAATTCTTGTGCGTCTGGTTTGTAGCTCAAAAGCTGAAAGCTTCACGATCTCAGAATGCTGAATTTCCCGAGATAACAAAATACAGAGCTTGAGTGTGAAGCTGAGGTCATTAATGTGTTAGTGTGTCTTATTAACTCTATTGTTGTCATGAATCTCTTCTGACTGGGATAAGAGCTTGAGGTCACATATCTTTGGTTCCTGTAACCTGTTATAAAAGGACAACTGTTCTTCCCTTCAAATGAAAATTAGGTCCTCACAATTTGAAGATTTCAGATATTTCTTCATCTTCACATGCTTGAGGTTGATAGTGTTACGTGGATGATGGATAGAGAGAAATCAGATGCGGAGAAACTTTAAGATAATAAAGGACCAGACTGGTAAATGATAAACTTATTTGACATCTTTTCTGGGTCAAACCCTACTCTGGTTTGTACACCTAGTAACTCTGTAGTTTACCAATATGGTCATCTTTGAGGTCTTAAAAGGATGGACATTTGTGTTATAGATTGGGCCCACAGGTTACTCTTAAACTATGTCATGGCATGATGAGGGCAATAATGATGACAACGCCAATGGTAATGATAAGATAGGCCTCTGATGTATGCTCAATTTCTTGTACTGAGATGCACTTAAGACCTCTTGTTAATTCATTTGAGATGATAAGCCTTGTTAAATGACTTAGACAAATGGAACTGCCATTAATATTTTGTGAAAGAATATGTATTTTCTGCAACAGATTGAAAATATTGAATTAAGTTTTCATGAGAGTAAATGTATAGGTTAATATTAGAATTGCACAACTAGAGGATAAGGTTTTGACTGAATTTGCATGCTGAAGTTGTTGAAATGTGTACTTCCCCTCAACTTTGTTTCTAGAAGTTCCACATTTTAACTTTGGTTAATTATTTGTTTCTCAACTAGATACAGCTTTTTTAGTTGGTTTAGTGAAACAGAGCAGAAGGATATATCAGAACTTCAAGATGAGGTAGGAACAGTTTTTAATATTTCATATCGTTACAAATGGCAAAAGATGTGCTAGTTAATAAATTTGGTCTCTTTTGATAGTGCTCCAATTTTCGGCTTAAACATACATAATCAATCTTAGTTGGATTATTGTCTACCAATTTCTGGTTCCCCCATTGTTGCAGGTGGCAGAGATAATTAAGGAGGACCTATGGCCCAATCCTTTGAAGTACTTCAACAATGTAACTTATTGTCTTCATACTTTTCCCATTGTTCCATATTACATGCTATGGGTAGCAACTTGAATGTCTACATTGAAAAATCCATAATGGAAATTTCACCATTTTGTTGTCTCAGGAGGCTGATGAAGAGGATTCTGATGGACATGAAGATAAACAAGTAAGAAAGATGCAATTTTGTTCTAGGGAAAAGCTTAATTGGTCTATTCTTTGCCATCATATATTTTCCGTTCATTTGATATTGCCAGTTGTTGGATAGAGACCAAACTGAATTTCAAAATTTGAAAACTATACCATTCAAATATAGGAATTTCATCATTTTGTTGTCTTAGGAGGCTGATGTAGAGGATTCTGATTCCGATGGGGGTGAAGATAAAGATAAACAAGTAATAAAGTTATTATTATGTGCTATGAGAAAAAAAAAATCCTAACTAAAATTCAAGGCAGATGAATTGAGAGGACAAGCAGAGGAACTAAAATTTGTTCATAATCGAGGTCATTTTGTGAATTGTAATGCATAGGGTTCAAGTCGCGGTTAGTTATTTTTTAAGCTATGTCAAATGATTGTTGTTGCTATTCTCTAGTTTGACGATTGTAATATTTGATAGGGATATTCTGCATTTTGATGTTAATTATGGAAGATCCTACTGACTGCAATACTCAATAGGATAGAGACGCTGATGGTATTGAAGAAGATGGAGACGACCGACCGTAGTGATGACTGAAGTTGTTTCTTTCCTGCCGTCCATTCTTTTGGTTTCCAAACCACACGTATGGTTTAAAATTTAAATGCCTAAGTTTTAAACATACATGTCCATCTGCGTCAGACTTCTAAGTTACATATATTTAAATGCATGAGATATTAAAACATCATTATTCAACGTGTTCACATAAATCATATTAGTTCCAACTTTTTTTCTTTTATCATTATCATTTAAATCTAATGACAAAGTTTAAACTTTTTTATTTGAGGTAATTTTTAATTCCCTCTTTTTTATACAATTCACTTTTTCTAACACCCAATCTGTTAAGAGATTATTATTATAATCAAGGTAAATTGGATCATTGTTATATTAAGTAATAATAAATGCATAAATTTGTTAAAAATTATATTCAATTTAACAATAATAATGGCATACATTTCTCGAGATTTCATGTTATATTATATTATTCAACTTCTTGCATTCTGTTTTATTTTATTTTATTTTTGTTAATGAATGCAATGAATTCAAAATTAAATCAGACCTAACTGAGAATGGGCTAATTTCAATTATTTTCAATTCTAGTTTGATCTTAGTATCACCTTTATTTTTGTTGACGTGGCAATGTCACATATACAAGGACCCTCATTAATAAGACATGTCAGTAGTAGTTAAGATTCAAAACCTTGATTAGCTAAACGATGTCGTTTAATTAGTTTAGAAAAACGATGTGTCATGTTCAAATGATATGACCACTTTTTATTTTTTATTGCAGAACCCACTGAATCCAAAACTTCATTCAGTCGTCATTCTTTGTCTGACGTCATTCGATTAACAGATTGTCATCAAAACAACAACACTGAAAGCCTCCATTTACGAGCTTGGAAATAGTTCCCAGATTACACAAAGAAATAACCCCACTATTCCCTTGGCTTGTGCACATAAACTATACTAAACCCACACACGTGGCTAACTACAACCTCCCACAATGAACAAGAATATTATTTCCAACAAATACCATATAGTCTACCTTAAAAAAATCACAAAAGAAAAGGAAGTAGTAGTACTAGTAAAAGAAGATGATGTTGATTATGAGAACTCAAGTCATCCAACAATTATGTTGCTGACCTTTATGATCCATCAACCAATCCATGTAGTTTCTGCCATTGCAAATTGCTCTAATCAAACAAAAAAGCCACATGGTTTTTTCCCATAAACAATTCAATCACATTTCCTACAAATCGCTAACATTCTTATACTTTTTGATTTCAATCGAAATAGAGCCTTACCTTCGGAATTCTCAGCCCATCCATTCGTCGACAATTGCTTGTTGGGAGGCAAATTGAGGAACAGAAGACCTCTTAAACTAGCTTTAGGGAAAAAAGGGTTATTTCCAACACTAGCACCTCCACCTCCTCCGCCGCTACCACTCTGCATCTGCAACTACTCATCATCATCTAAAGGAAGTCGCTTATATACAACGTTGGTAAAAGAAGATGCAATCACTATCACAAGTCATATTGCCGTCAACTCTCTAAGAACACTTCCCCCAACCACCTGACCATGTCCTCCAGCGACAAAAATAATCAGACTTGCCTCTCTCGGTAGGGCTAGAGGCGGCAAGAAAGATCCAGACAGCAACAAGATCTCAAATCTATTAAACTGATTAAACGACGTCATTTAACTAAGCAAGGTTTTGAATCTTAACCACTGCTGACATGTCTTATTAAAGAGGGTCCCTGTATATGTGGTACTGTCACGTCAGCAAAGATAACGATAGCACTAATGTTGGGCTAGAATTGAAAAAAAATCGAAAGTTCGAGCATTTTATTGCTACTTTTTAAAGTTCGGATTATAATTGAAAAACTGACGAAAGTTTAAGATTTTTTTTGTAATTAACCCTAAAATAAATAATAACTTTAAACTAATAATATATGCTAAAAGAAATTTCACTACATAAGATCGAATTTGCATCTTCTATTATAGCGATCACTTGATAAATTTTCCACAAATATGTACTATTCTCACTATTAAGTCACGTGCAGTTTTACAATTAAGAGCACTTGATCATTTAATAAATTTAAGGCAACTTTATTATTACACTATCTCACATCAAAGTTACATTAAGCAAAATTTTCATTTGTCATTTGATACCATGACTATTCTTTTTTCATGTTTCCATATTTCCCTTAATCTCAGCTAAAAGTTTTTTTAACTTAGTAATTCCTCCACCTTCAAATGTTTGTTACAATACAAATATATAGTAAGGTTTCTCATACCAGAAACTAATTTCACATAAGGCCAAATTAGATCATCCAATTTTCCTTAAAAGGTTAAAATATCAAAAATACTTGAACTTCTCTCTATTTATTTATTAAAATAAGGGTACATATACTTAAAAGAAATGGTTAATTACAAAAAAATCTCAATCTTTCGTCAATTTTTCAATTATAGCCCGAACTTTAAAAAGGAGCAATAAAATGCTTGAACTTTCAATTATTTTCAATTCTAATCCAATGTTAGTGTCACCGTTATTTTTGTTGATGTGGTAGTGTCTTGTGTATAAGGAACCTCATTAATAAGACATACCAGCAGTGGTTAAGATTCAAAACCTTGATTAGCTAAACGTCGTTGTTTAATCAGTTTAGAAAAATGACGTGTCATGTTCAATTGATATAACCCCTTTTCTTTTTCTTATTACAAAACCCATCGAATCCAAAACTTCATTCAGTCGTCATTCTTTATCTGAAGTCATTCGATTCACAGATTGTCATCAAAACAACATCACTGAAAGCCTCCATTTACAAGCTTGAAAATAGTTCCCAGATTACACAGAGAAATAACTCCACTATTACCTTGGTTTATGCACATAGACTATATTATATTAAACCCCACACACATGCCTAACTACAACCTCCCACAATGAACAAGAATACTATTTCCAACAAAAACCATAGAGTTTGCCCTAAAAAACATCACAAAAGAAAGGAAGTAATAGTACTAGTAAAAGAAGATAATGATGATTATGAGAATACAAGTCATCCAACAATTATGCCGCTAACCTTTATGATCTATCGACCAATCCTCGTAGTTTCTGCCATTGAAAATTGCTCTAATCCAACAAAAAACCCACATAGTTTTTTTTCCCATAAACAATTCAATCACATTTCCTATAAATTGCTAACAACCTTATACTCATTGATTTCAATCAAAACAGAGCCCTAACTTTGGAATTCTCGGCCCATCCATCAGTCGACAACTGCCCGTTGGGAGGCAAATTAAAGAACAAAGGACCTCCTAAACCAACTTTAGGGATAGGGTTATTTCCAACACAAACACCTCCACCTCCTCCGCCGCTACCACTCTGCATCTGCAACTACTCATCCTCATCTAAAGGAAGTCACTCATATACAACGTTGGTAAATGAAGATGCAATCACTATCACAGGTCCTGTTGTCGCTAACTCTTTGAAAACACTTCCCCCAACCACCTGACCATGTCCTTCGATGATAAAAATAGTAAGACTTGTCGCTCCCGGTAGGGCTGGAGGCGGCAAGAAAGATCTAGACACAACAAGATCCCAAATCCATGAAACTGATTAAATGATGTCATTTAACTAAGCAGGGTTTGGAATCTTAACCATTGCTGACGTGTCTTATTAATGAGGGTCCCTGTATATGGGGCACTATCATGTCATCAAAGATAACGATGGCACTAACGTCGGGCTAGAACTGAAAAAATAAAAAGTTCGAGCATTTTATTGCTACTTTTTAAAGTTCAAACTATAATTGAAAAATTGACGAAAGTTTGAGATTTTTTTTGTAATTAACCCTAAAATAAATAATAACTTTAAACTAATACTATATGCTAAAAGAAATTTCACTACACAAGATCGAATTTGCATCTTCTATTATAACGATCACTTGATAAATTTTCCCCAAATATGTAC
Source organism: Erythroxylum fimbriatum (assembly GCA_026770325.2). Lineage (NCBI taxonomy): Eukaryota > Viridiplantae > Streptophyta > Magnoliopsida > Malpighiales > Erythroxylaceae > Erythroxylum > Erythroxylum fimbriatum. Next base: position 782,339 of record JANZLH020000139.1, read on the forward strand.
TATTCTCACTATTAAGTCATGTGCAGTTTTAAAATTAAGAGCACTTGATCTTTTAATAAATTTAAGGCAACTTTATTATTACATTATCTTACATCAAAGTTAGTCATCATAAGTGAACAACAAGGTGGAATCAAAAGGTGGCCTATTTATGTTTCAAGAATGTTATGACACATTTTGTTTGCTCATACTTGATAATTCTCACCATTAAAAATTGGAGGTGAAAGAGTTGGACATCATGTTGTTACTGTCTGTCGAACACTCACAAGCTCCTTAAGATCATAAGAAGCTCTGATACCATGTTAGGTTTTAGAACCAGAAATTAACTAAAAAAATAGAGTAGAAAAGAGGTAATGCAATAGGCAATTTATTGATGAGTGCCCTTTACATTGACGTTAAAGGCTTAAATATATAGACAATGTAATAACACATTTAACTAATATCTCGATAAAGATTGAACAAACGAATCAAAAGTTTAAAAGTTTAAAGACCTAAGATAAAGGAAACAATATAAACAAACTTGGATAACTCAGAAAAATAGGACCATACTTTAAATTTGAATCATTCTCCAACAGTTTTTGCATATCAATATACTACTACACTTCCTTCACCTTTCTCCCAACTCACTTACTATTTATTTGTCTTTCTCCTAGGTCATTTATCATTTTTTTCCTTCTTCTTCAGTTTAATTCTCATTTCTGCTCGTAATAATACCTCCTATTTGATAACCTTATCCACATGGTTAATATCAGAAAATCTCAAATGTATATCATAGAGATATTCTTAAAAAAAAGGTCATTATCTTTCATCGAGTACTATTGTACTCAAAATTGAACAATAAGCTTATTATAATAGTTAACTAATTACCTATCTAAAACAGCCGCCTAAATACGAAAAGTAGAATATGTCAACTAAGGAATAAAAGGAGGTGAAAAGTATGACAAACTTTGTTATTAAGGGGAAGTTCATATTGATATACAACTGAACCAATACATTTCAAAATCTTAAAACGATTGAGGAATAATAAGGCAAACTTTTGTGAGGATTTATGTTGAACATTATGTTATCTATACAATTGTAATTTGGTATAAACAAAGTTACCAACTTGAAATCGCTTCTCAATTTGATGGTGATCTATCAATTGTTTTATACGATTTTGAGCACGTTACAGATGGGATTCTAGCACATGATCCATAGCTTCTTTATCCTTCAAGACTTGATCCACCAACAACATGTGAGAATCACCTGCTAAATATGGTTTACATTACAGGGGGAGAATAATCATACATTGCTTCGAAAGGTGTTATGGAGATGGTCAAATAGAAAGTAGTTTTATACCATCATTCTGCCATTGACAACCATATGCTCTGGTGATTAGGACAATTAGAAGTCATACATCAAAGATACGTCTCCATTGTGTGATTAAGGACCTCTACCTGGCTATCTATTTGAGGATGATTTGTGGTTGAGAATTATAAGTTAACATCTTGCATGTGAAATTCATTTCAAAAAGAGCTGGTGAGTATGACATCACAATTAATGTTAACGGTCTTGGGTATGCCATAAAGTTTGAATACTCCATCCATAAATGTACAACCTACTTTTACCATCATGTATGGATGATGAAGTGGAATAAAGTGAGCATATTCGCTCAATCTGTCCACATATAGGAAGACGACTGAGTAGCCTTTAGATTGTGGTAAACCTTATACAAAAATCCATGCTAATGTATGTCCATAATTGCTTAGAAATTGGTAAGGGTTGTAATAAGCAAAAGGAGTTGTTAATTCATATTTCTTTTTTTGGGAAACTTCACATTTCCTAACAAATTCATAAACATCTCTCTACAATTTCCTCCAAAAAAAATACATACTCAGTTTCTTATATGTACCAAGCCACCCTGTATCGAATAAAGGGTTGATCTTTTGTCCTAGAGGTAACAAATTACCCATTACTAAATGTCCCTTCCATGTTAAGTGTTCATTGTTCTAGTTATAAATGGAGCATTTATATTCCCCCTTATTCATTTGTAAAATCATCTTTTGAGTTTCATCATCCTCTTACCAACTTTATTGTATTTCGCGAACTAAATTTGACTGTATTTGAGAAATCGATATGGTGAATAATTTAAAGATAGTTACATGCAATAATGAATCAACTGTTGAAATACCAAAGCCCTTTTTGTAACGAATAGCGAAATCAAACTAAATTAGCTTAGGACGCCATATTTGCTAAAAAAGTGTATTTATCTTCTGATCCATCAAATATTTCAAACTATGGTGATCAGTTTGTATCATAAAATGCCTCTTTGTTAAGCAGTGTGTACATTATTTAATAACCATGGCCAATGTTAGAACTATTTCTGATAAACTGATAAGTGCTTACAATGATAACGATAACATTTTACTAACATATTCCATAGGATGACTCTTTTATATAATGATTGCCCCAAACCTCTCTTCACACGCACTAGCTTCTAACACAAAAGGCTTCATAAATTTGGGTAAACTTAATACTAGAGCTAATGTTATTGTATCTTTTAAAGCCAAGAAAAACATTGGTAGTCTCCAAAGTTTAAACAAGAGCATCCTTGTTCAATAAATTGGTGGGTGGTTTACTCAATTAATCATAATCCTTAATAAAGCTTATGTAGTATTCACTTAAGCCCAAGAATTCCCTCGGTTATTTAATAGTTTTTAGCTTATGCTATTTTTGGACTATTTGTATCTAATTTAGATCAGTTACTACTGTCTCGCAATTGATTATATGTCCCAAATATTCAACTTGAATGCACCAAATGAACATTTAGTTAGCTTAAGGTACAACTGAGCATCCTTTAAGTCTTAAGTAATTGTTATAAGTGTTCTAAATATTATTTGAATAATTTATTATATACCAATATGTTATTAAAGAATTCAAGGACAAAGCTCTTTAAGTAAACCTTGAATATATGGTTAATTAGAATTTGGAATGCAGTTGAAACATTTGTTAATACAAAGGGCATGAACAATAATTTGAAATGCCTTTTATGTGTCTGAATGTCATCTTGTAAACATCTTCCTTATAGACCTTATTTTTATCATATTTGCTGTTAAATCTACCTTAGAAAAATGTCTAGCTTCATTCAATTCATCAAACAATTCCTCCACTAGGGGAATAATGTAGCGCCCCCTTATCGTAGGGTACACACCGGAATGCCCGGAGGTCATTCTGGTACATATCCTACGATAAAGGCACACTACGATCGATCACTACAATTACTCCACATGGCAT
>JANZLH020000139.1:785708-799745 GCA_026770325.2 Erythroxylum fimbriatum
TTTTACACCCGAATTGGTCCGTTAAACGGACTCCCATGTCCGTTTAACGGACACACAACCCAAATGCACTCTTTCAAGCTTATTCCAAGCTTCCAACACCTATTTTACCATCAAACACATCCATAACTTATCCAATTCACTTCTTTGAACATCAAACTACTCCATAACCATATAAACATCAATCTAATTGCATTAACTCTCAAATTCTCAAACATATCATTCATCAAACTTCATTCCCATCAAATACTACATACTAAACATTTCAATCTTAAACTCCATTTTACACAATGCAACCTTGACCATAATTCATCATCCAAATGAAAAACTATACATGTAAACATCTCCAATTTGGCTCAAACATCCATATCAAAGTCATAGCTCATATGTACTCACAATTATGCCAATGCAAACACAATCATATCCAAGTATTCATAACACTAACATCATTCCATTTCCTAACTTCATATGAACTCTTACCATCAAACTCAAACTCATCTACAAACAATACTTCCAAACCTTCATCCAATTCCATGAGTTTAACTCTACATACTCATTCAAAACACAAGCCTTAACCAAACACATATATGACCCTTGTACAAGCATGATCAAATCATTAACACCATCAAACAAAGCATAGTCTTACATACACTCATCAAATCCCTACTTACTTACACACTTCATTCAATTCCTCTACTTTATCAATACACTTCCATTCATAAGACCTACCATACCTACTCAAAACACAATCTAAACCTTTATAAACATCAACCAAAGCACATACATGAACCTTTAACAAAACATGAACAAATCATCATTCTAACTTCAATAATGCAAGATTCACTACACAAAGCATAGAACTTACTTGATTTCATCACTTAAGCTTCAAGTTCTCCAAAGAAAACACCAAAACCTAATTGCTATCTTCACCATCGACCATCATCATCAAAGGTGAAAGAAGTAGGTTTGTGTGGAAAGCAAGGAGAACAAAGCAAGATGAAGAAGATGATAGTTAGTTTTTGTGAAGAAAATCACTCAACCCTTAGAGAAGAAGAAAGCCACGACAATGAGGTGCAAAAAGGAGCAAAAATGAAAACAAAGGGTGAGGGAGGAAGAGAGAATCGTGAATGAGAGTAGGAGAGAGTGTTAGGTGACCAAACTTAAGGGTTAAGGCATTAAACACATGGTTCTAATCATGCCATGTGTCAAGCCTTGATTGGTTCCTTCTAATTAATCAATTTTAATCTAAATTCCAATAAATTACACTTGTCCAATAATTCATATACCCATGTGTCCAATATTCAATGCCCTATGCAGTCAATTCTATTACCGCTGACCAATCGGTCTGCCGCCCGACATTTTTCCTAGTCCGGGTTTTAACCTCGAAAAATTCTAGAAAAATTTCCTAAAATCCTCCAATATTAGAAAATCAATAATGGCACTCTCCAAATAATTTTTCAATATCAATAACCCATAATTTTCATAATTCTCAATCAATTACAGTTATGACAGTCATAACCAATTCGACCGGGAATGTCAATGTATGCATGTACAAATAAGTTCATGTGCAATATGTCATTTTTCACAATACAAATATGCCACATTATGCAAGAATCAATAATAACATTGTTAACCCCTCACTGATCACTCAAAATTCCCATTTTACCCTTCCCGCTGGTACCGGGATGTTACAAATAAGGAAGTTATCCTTAATAGTACTTTGGTTCAAGGAACTATAATCAATATAAAAGTGTCACGATCCATCCTTTCTCTTAATCAAGATCATATGTCCTAAGAAGAGACTCACACTATGTCATATAATTCTTTTTTTCAACATTTCATCAACCAATGCTTTCATTACTCCATTTTGTAATCTAAAATACTTATAGGGCCTAAGGTTAGTGACTTTGTTCTCTCCTTCAAGGGAATCTTATGGTCATGAAATCTCCTTGGAATTCCTTTAGGTTGCCCAAATACATCACCATAAGTTTGTTGCAACTTTTGCAACTAATCCTTGTATTCTCCTGATAATTTATTCTCCTTCAACTCCATATAAATATTTTAACATTCCTTCTTTTATAACATAAGATGTTCTTCATGTTTAGCCTAAAATTTTATCAAGTAGCACACCACATCTTTTGTTCCAGTGATTCTACCCTTTTTTCTTATTTGAAACTTTTGATAATTACTTAACTTCTTCACTGATTAATTCCAACTCACTCCCTTACCACCAAAACTTCATTTTTTATGTTTGATAGTTACAAACTATATCATCCAATATAAATAACCACTAAACACCTAGAATCATGTCATTTCCCTCAATATCAATTATTAAGACATCAGTGATAAACTTATGACTACAATAGAGACAGTTATTGTTGATATGCATTCCTTCTGCTACCATTATTGCAATATTCTGAATCTCTTCTAGTTATCTCCTATATTCTTTAGTAGCTCCTTATCAATGAAATTGTGTGTACTTCTCCTATTAATCAGTATATGAATTGTTTTCCTATAAATCATGTTCCTAATATTCATTTGTTGGTACTTTACCTCACTGACTTCTGTCATTACCTATAGTGATGTAGTAAGTGCATTGTTAACTTCTTCCTTCTCCTTTATTTCTTCCTCCTTCATGTCATCCTCCACTATATGCGTTTGTAACATTTTTCTTTTACACTTATAGCTCGGTACATACTTTTTCTCACATCAAAACAAAGTCCGTTGACTCTTATATAATCCAATTCTTTAGCATATGTTGTTTTCTACCATTTCACCTTGCTTCCCAACCTTTGGCTTCCTCCTGATACTAGTTTAAACAAGATACCTTGAGATGATTTAAATGAATTAAAGGAATACCCTGCTGAGTAACCACTCCTTTGATTATATTTTCCCTAACAATGAAAAGCCATTGCTTTGTATTTCTTCGCCAATTCATATACCTATTGCGGTCTTAGAGTTCCAAATTCTAGTCTATTTTAGATTTCAACCCCTTTAAGTACATAATCACCAAATACGACTTTGGTATGATTAGTTAGTAAGATAACAAATAAAACTTAATACAAGATCTTTGACAATACCCTTTTGCCTTAACTCTTTTAATTCTCCTATAGGATCTTTAAATAAGACTCACCAAACCTATACTTTAAGTGTCAATAAGTACTCTCCCCAACTAGGAGTCTCCCTCATTATCCTCTTAAAAAGATAAAACGTATTCCAAACCACTACTTCACCTTCCAAGTGTATGACCACTAATCCCATTTTCACCTTAGTTGGAGTATGATCAAATATGAAAAATTGCTTATACTTAAAGACCCAAACTCGCAACCCGTCTCTTTTAAACCTAGAAATTCAATCTTACTAGATCTTATGGGCATAGAGTAATGTCTATAGAACGTTCTCTTTGAGCCTTTTGCCTTTAGAACATGTTGGTCTCCATATCCTCTTCCTATTAAATCTACATTATCCTTCTAATGCAATAATTCATTACTTTAGTTCTTTTAAGTTTCTTTCTTGGGAAAGCTCCAACTATTATATCTGATTATGCAAACCTTCTTCAATTTGCTGCATTTTTTAGCCTGAGTTCCTTCTGCTACTGCCCATTGAACTGAATGTAATCTAACGCTAATTTGATGTAGTTAATTTAAGGTTTAATTTGAGGATTAGGGTTTTCAAATTGTAGCAAGCATTAGCAAATATGAGAGAAATGTAGTTATATTTGTTAATTACTCAACTCTTTCGAACATTTTATTCAACTTCTATTTTAGTCATTGATGATTACCAAATCAAATGATTACACATGTATCAATTATTAACTAAAAGCTGCTCTTCAGACAATGTCGTCTCTTCTCTTTGCTTCTAATCCATTAATTCTACACAGCGTCAATTTTGCATATCTACATACTAATACGCTTCCTTTATCTTCATCACAGTTCACTTACTCTTTCTTCGCGTTCTTTCCAGCTCACTTGTCATTTTCCCTTTTTCAATTTAATTCCCATCAAGGATTGGCTGACAGCTTCATGGTGGTGATAGAGTGTAACGTAACAAAAGGAGAGTGCTTTCATGAGGAGGAAGATCGATGAAGATAAGGGTTTAGCGAATCAAAATCTGAGATTTTTTAGATAATAAGAGACGAGGACAAGAGAAATAATTTATGATTTATTTAATCCTTAACTTTTCGATATTTAGTAAATCGATCGAGGAAAAACAGTTAGTATAATCATGTTCTTCCATTACAGTTCAGTTTCTTAAGACTTGCAGTTGAATCTGGGTCGTTTGTTTTCTTACTTTCACTTGCATCACAAAAAAAAAAAAAGACTTGCAGTTGAAGGGCAATATAGAGTCTTCAGTCTGGAATGCACAATGATTTTATGTTTTGCACAATTTTCCACTCACCTAAACCATAAACTTATCCTGGTATGTCGCAGGTACTTTCATTCAGCCTTGGCTATATATCAATTAAACAAAAATGGCATGATAAAAGGGAAAGAAGCTGGTTTCTACAAAGAATAACCACTAGCCTTCCGTTCACATGTTTTCCTTCATTCCGTCAATCAAACAACCGCAGTCTTTAAAGTATCTGAAAGCTAAAGCATCCTAATGTTCAACGAGTTTATGGGATGGGATATCAGAAATAAGGGTTGAGTTAAAATTTCATTGGATCAACCAATAAATGCAGTAAAATAAAGCCAACATGGAAATGATAAGCTCAACATATGTTGCACATCAAAATACTTTTTGGCAAAACCTTTTTATTATATGTTATGGTACAAATACTATCTTACCTCAGAAGGAAATATGGGTCAAAACCATCCCACATTGTATCATCTATAAATTTGGAATCTAAATGGTGAGCAATTGCACCAACCTTTTCTTCATGTGCTTTTACAACTAACAAATAAAGGTTAGAAATCAAAGGGTTCCTGAAAAATGGATTGATAACTTTACCAAGTTCAATAACATGAGATAGTAGATGCATTCCATCCTCAAATTCTCCAAAAAACATGCAGTTAGAAAGAGCATAAAAGCCGAGTAAATTCACATACAGCGGCAGAAATGCATCCTTGTGGTTGCCCACGCCACCTATCCAATCAACTTCTCCCAGTTGCTCGACATGATCCTTTGCAAATGAAGTCAACTGATTATAAAACCTCATTCTCCAGTCATATAGGTAGTTCCTGAAATCAACTCTGATAGGCATCTCAGTCAACCACAATTTGAAAATTGGAAGCTTCTCCAAATGCATGCAACAAATCTGACATATCAAGAGTTTCTCTTCATGATGATTATCGATTTCCTTGTCAAAAACCCGTCTAACAAAATCCCCTTTGGCTACCACATATTTTGCTGCATCTTGTACCCACTGTGTAAGATAGTCAAAGTAATTAATCCAGTGACCAAATGTAGAAGAAAGATGCAGAAAACTCAATTCAATCACTTTCTCCACTTGGGTTGGGACTCCCACAGTATGGGAGCTATTTGCAGATCCTTTAAACGAAATGCATTTTTGGATATCCATAGCAAGGCTTTGCCTTATTGCATCATCTTCATCCTCCAGCAGCTTGATGCAACTGAACCACATCTCTAGCACTTGATGGGCATAAACGCCAACACCCTTCAGTTCACGAGAAGAAATTGATATTTTTGAGGGAATTTCATGGCAAAACAAATAAGAACCTATAAACTCAGCCTGCCCAAGAAGACCCGATGCAATTATCGACTCAGCTGCTGCCTTGCGCATATTTACTGGCTCAGATGAGGAAGTATGCTCTTTAATCAGATTAACAAAGAAGTTTGTGCATTCATAAAAATGGCCAACCCTTTCCAACTGATCCAGTGCACTAGGCGCTGTAGCAAGAATGTTGTTGGTCAATAAAGTCGCAAATTGTTTGACACATATAGCAATACAACAGACGAGTGTCTCCCGTGTCTTTGCATGTCTTGTGAACTTGTACAAGTATATCAATTTATCCCAAAACTGGGTCACAGAATCATAGTCCAAGTTACCAACAAATGTAGTGTCTACACAATTTCCTTTTCCAAGTTTCTGGAACTGCAGTAAGTTCCAAGCAAAAAGAATCCTTAGAATATAATAGCTACATCTGTAATACTTCTCAGAGTCCAGAAGCTTCATCATTGTTGGCTGCAGATGTGACTTAGTCCAGTACTGAATAGTCATAACCTCAGTGCCAAATTCATCCTTAGCCTCACTATTAGATTTAATAAAATTCAGGAATTTCAGCAGCCACTTCAATGTTGCAAGCCGAACTTCATAAGAAGGGTCTGACAGAGAATGAATCAGCCTTTCTGGGACTCCAGCAGAAAAATTCTTTACAGATGGCTCAAAATTGTTCAAGTTCGATGGAGATGATGGCTGTGCCATTTGAAGAACCTGTTCTTCATCTTCTTCAGAGGCCCGCAGCACGCAACTGAAATAAGAAATGGCTGCTTGTTTACGAAGCTCTGTTATTGCTGGATCAGAAAATGGCAGTGCACAAGAAGCTTTAATATCTAAGCACTTTGTTGATAGCTCCAACAGCATGTCAAGAATGGAACTAAGGTCTTTACGAATCTGGCTTCTTCTTGCAATGCTGAGCATGATATCCAGCAGTTCTATGAATGAAGCATTAAGGATAGGGCAAGGACACTGTCTCGGACTAGCAATCCAAGAACGGGCTGCAAGAATTTGGACCATGTCACTAAGGATCTTTTCTTTTGTTGCAAAATCAGCCACATTTCGACAATTGACATCTAGAAGTATACGTAATTGCAACAGCATTCCATGCATAGCATTGTAGGAAACTGTGTCTGTTTCATCTGCTGTACTTTGATTCTCAGAGCGAGGCAATTCAGAGGCAATATTTAGGAGTACAATTGGCAGTTTCTCATTGGATACAAGACCTGTCAATGCTCTAGATGCAAGAATACGAATACGTAAATTGCTTTGGGTTGAGCACCGCCTGATGAATGGCATAAACAGGAAAGGATCCAGATCATCTCCACTCTCGCTAGCCATTGTTGAAGGTTTAAGCCTGGATAAAAGAATCAAGATAGGGCATAAGCTTGGATGAACAAGCTTTGCAAGGTTGGATTCTGCATGTTGAGAAGTTGCATCTAAAAGAAGATCTGTCGCAGTTTTGAGTTCACTTTGGAGAAATGGATGCAGTGGGGGATACCTACGGATCATAAACAACACTTAGTTGCCAATATGGTAAAGCGTGATATTATAAGTAATTAACAAACTGGATCTAAAGACAACAACAGAAGCTATAAATGAAACCCACAAAGTGAATTACGGATGATAGGCAGAGACTGACGATAGAACTTGTAAAAGTATATCTGATGCTGTTTACAAAATCAAATGTTAAATGCTTACAGCAATTCAAGTACTATGAATACTTTGAGACTCTGAAAAAACATTATAAGAGCAAACTCAGCCAACAAAGTACCCAAAAGGAGAATGGTGATGCCAGGCCACCAACCCTTCATTTTATAAACAATTGGTAGCATCTAGCATGAAACTTGAGAAATGAATTCCTTCATGTTCCTAAGAACATGATTGCAATGAACACTGTTCTTCTCCTTCCCCTTTTGTTTATTTATTTATTTAGTCATTTCAGTTTCCCATGCGACTTCAAGTTTACCAAGAGCAAAAGGTCATAAACGTCGCCAAACAATAACCTAAAACCTAACCCATAAAGAGTGTTTCCATAAATTAACAGCAACTTGAATGAATCAGATATGAAAATAGTAACAGATCATCATTGGTCTTTATTCGCAAAGAGAGAGAGAGAGAGAGAATATGTACTAAACTTCGAAGATTTTATAACTTTTGAAATGTTCAGAGAAAAATTAAGTTTTGGGGCTCATTCACAGGTTTCTAATTGTTCGTGAAGGCATAAAAATCACCAAAAAAACACAGAAAATCCAACAAATAAATGACAGCAATAACATCTCCTACTCTCATAAAGCATACTTAGAAATTAAGTTTTGGGGCTCAGTCACAGGTTTCTAATTGTTCATGAAGGCACAAAAATCAACAAAAAAATAGAAAATGTAAGAGATAAATAGCTGCAATAATATCTCTTAACCATACAAAGCATACCTGTGAAAAAATTCAAGCCCAGTTAACACTCGCCTTGCAGATTCTCGCTTCTGAACATTTAGGAACCCCATCATTCTCCGTACCAGAGCACTGTATGCCAGAGTTGCACTATTGCGGACTTCCCAGTATGGAGAGGAGAAAGAGCGGATTGAAACAATCAATGCCTCTGCCGCAAAACCAGATGTATCGGTAGCCAGGTTTGTGTCATCAAACGAAATTCTAAGAACATTGAATGAATGTACAGTAGGAACTACGCCCTCAACTCGGATCTTAGAGTTCTTCTCCAGCTTATTCAAATCAAAAAATTTTGCAGAATCAGGTTCAGGCCCAGTATTTGTTGTTGAAGAAAGAAATGAGTCAACAGTTGTGCCATTCACATCAAATGAAGTGTGTAAAGAGCTATTAGCTACATTGATCAGCCATTGCAAAGCACGTGGAAGAAGTTTCTTTGGTGCACCTGCAGGCTCTGAAAGGAACAAAGCGATAAAAGCAGCAGGAATGCCAGCACTTCTTCTTAATAAGTCATCCACTGTTTGTCCTTTGGCTATAGTTCTTTCCATAAGTTGTTCCATCCATGACTCTGTCAACTTACAAAGTCTAGAAAGAGAGAAGACTTATGAAAAAATGGATTTGTGATATACTTTCTTTTTCTATAAACACTTGTTCATGTGAAATAGGAAAAATAAAGATAGTGCGAACAAGCACATGTCAAAAAAAAATGTGTGCAGGATAAATTGGACATAAATCCTTGTTGATACTTGTAAGGGCTAGAAGATGATTCATCAGAAAAGGATTTGAGCATTGATGTCCAGGGAGATAAAAGTATGCTTATACAGATTGATTTAAAGTTCATGTAGTTTGAGATTGATTTAATGTTTATGCAGATAGATGTTGGAAGCATAAAATAAGAAAGAAACTAGAAGCAATAAACAATGAGGAAGGAAAGGTGCTTATGAGGTATAAACCAATTCAAAATATAAAAGGCCTCCAATACAGATTCAAAAATCTCAAATTCAAACTATTTCATCCCCTTTAATAGATGGTCCTCAACTTCACCGCCATTGAAATTGAATCCAATAAGCAACGATAAGAGAAAAACTAAACAAGCACTAACACCAATTTAAGTTCTAAAAAACTAACTTCTACCCTTATTTTGAAGGCTTAAACATTATGGAACCCACAAAGGAAAAAGTATTTATGTAAACAGGCTGCTTTTGAGAACTCCAAGTCTCCAACATCTACTTGATACATAGTGCACACAGACAAAGAATAATGCTTGGAAGTATTGAGATCCAAAAATGAAGGTCAGATGGCTAAGTGAACCAAGTTAATTGATTATAAAGGGAAAAACTCATCACTTTGTCTACAACCACACAATAGACTTAATAGATACCAATGAAAGGTAACAAAAAACAGAAAGAGGAAATGACTAATGGTAACGCACCTTGGATCATTAGAGCAAAGCAAACGATTGCAGAGAGCTGTAAATCCAGCCCTTGTCTTATCAATTGCTCCATTATGCTTCATCTTCAAAAGGACATTCAAGAAATGGTCCCCAATTTGTTCCAGTTGTTTTAAATCAAGTATGGCATTGGATGTTGTTGATTTGGAGGCATCACTGGCATCATCAAAGGAGACCTCAGGCTCAGATGAATCTGAGCCATTACTTGGTAAAGGAATTTTCCTTACAATGGTTCCTAGCAGAAGACTCACCTGAAAAGGGGAACACAATTAATTTAGTGGTATGGTCACACCATGTGGCAGCATATAACCAATTCCTTTTTCCTAATTTATAACTAAAAGATACCATAATGATATATCATGCTTGAAAGCTCCAAAAATCAGTTTCTGGTACAAGCCTAAAGTTGTAGCAATAAGAAAGACTAAATTATAAATGTAAGGATTATCATAAAAACAGTATTACTAACAACATCCTTTGAACAAGAAATAACTATCAATAAATAAGTAAAGTACCTCTTTCATAGCCAGCCAACAACCAACCATAACTATCTGTTCTGATGACCTACTATCTTGCGCATGTTTTAAAGTACTCCCCTCACTTCCTGAGGGTGTTATCACATCTACATCTGTTACATAATTTTTATCATCATCCATCTCATCCAAGTCAGGCAGATACCAAGCATCTGCGGAAACCACCCATAGTGCCAAAGAAGTTATACGCATAACCAGCTCCAAGAGCCTTGTCAATACACGCCTCATATCAGAAATGCTTGATGCTGCCACATCAGAATCCCAATTCAATTCCTCAAAGGTATACCGTAAAGCCAGTAATATACCATGAACAAAGCTGTTCTTGCAAGCTTCTAAAAGATCCATCTCTCCCTCTTCCACAGCATTCTTCAGCCAATCAACCAACGCTCCAATGTATTCTATTACAGGAGCACATGGTTTGTTAAACTGAGTCTCCTGATCAAATGGTTCGGAAAGGGAGGGAAAAAATGCAGCATTAACAGAAGATCTAACAGTCCAACCCAGCTCCAAGACATATTTTCGGAACATAAGCCTCAAAGTAAGAGCACCAGCATCACTTTCTCTCACACGTGGACTGCAAACCAACTTTTTTGCCCATGCTATCACTCTTTGGATCATGTCTCTGCTTGAAATTCCAGGAAGGGGATTAGGAAAATGTAGCAATATGCGAAAAGAACTGTCCCTCAGCCTGTCCCAACTATCTATAATAGAGCCAACTAACAATATAGTAGACTCCGGAGATGTTATTCCCCTACTATATGGATAAAGGTAGCTATCATCAGTGACAGAACCAATTTCTTGAGAAGATGGCACGATTGACCAAACATTAAGAATTATCAATATGAGTTCCATGGCCATTATTTTTCTCTTGTATGGAGCAGAGGGATAGCATGAGAAAAACAAAAAATTACACAACCATCTCATAAAATTAAATAGATTCTTTGCCCTTCTAACTATAGCTTGCTCACCCTGTAGACTTGAGCAAGCTTCATTGTTATCACAATTCACAAGGGGTTGCCAGCTCCCCAGCTTAACTTGTCTCTCCAACGCTGTTCGAACCCGAGAAAAGAATTTCCTAAACAAGCTGGTCCACTTCATCTGAAAACCGGCTGAGCAACTTCTCATGTTTAAAGGCACAGCTTCTTTCAAGAGAGTAAGTTCTAAATGGGAAGGAAGACTTGCTGTTTTTGGGTTTAAGAAAAGGGACTCTGCAGCATCTACACGGAGTGATTCATCAACATGGGTCAATGCCATAGCTAGCCACTCAACAAGAACCTTAACCCTTATCCCCTTGATGCAGACACTAGCATAGAGATTCACTCTTTCTGTTGACTCCCCATTGTCGCTATCACATGTTTCTACAGTATCACACAATTCAACATCCCCTTCAATCAATGCCAGTGAACGACACACTTTAAGCAAGGAAACTAAAACAGCTACTTGCTGTTCAACTCTCAGTTCCATGTTTGCACCATTGAGCTCAAGGTTTGGTAGTCCATCCTCCCCATTAGGGCCAACTGAGATGAAAGAAAGCATAGGAAATATACTATCCACATCAAGTTCCAGAATAACTGGTACTGCATATGTGTTTAGATTAGTGCGAAGCTTCGAAATCCCAGAAGATAGACCATACAGAAAAGGAGGCAAGCATTGCTCTCTATAAATTGCATACCCCCTCTCAACTCCATTGCTGTTCCAACAATCATCACGTAAGTTCTCAAGGAAACATTTCAAGAAAGTTGTTGCAGCACAGCAAACATCATCATCACTATATGCTTGTGTGGTCTGATAAAGCAGGCCAGGACTCATGCCTAACAGAGTTTTTGCCCCCAGCCTCTTGGTCAACGAAGCCAATGGAACATATCTCCCCTTGCAACGTGGACCTATATGGAGAAGATCTAATGCAATCTTTTGCAAGAAAGATTTTATCCTCACAGTATCCTTTTCCCAGTGGATAGTTGATTGAATATCTAGAAAAAGATCAAAAATTAGATGAACTTGTTTCACGGTTTGACTTAAAGGATCTTCCATGTTGTTCCATATAATCCTCAGTACTCTTGACCCCATTTCCACTGGGAATGGTTCATAATTATCAAACGAATCATTGAGATTACTCAACATTGAGGTCTTCATTTGCTGCAAACAAATTTGTAATACCGTCAACGCGTGAAAATTGAAGTGGCTGTCAATTGGAGTTTCGCAATAGTTACATAGCTCTGGCAAAATCGCATCATACAAAATGGTCTTGATAGAACTGCCAATTATTTCATTTCCATCATCACCACTCATCTTATCTTTTCGTACAACAAAAGGGGCATTTAGAACGGCTCTAGATACAGCAGTTAGAATGCCTCTAATCAAACAAAGTCTACTTAAGGCAGCCAAACTTCGTATCTCAGAACATAAATCCCCTTTATATGGAATCTCCAAAATAAATTTGCTAGGCGAGTTAAAATTACAGGTGGTTTGATAAAATATTGCTTCAATGATAAACATGCTAAGCTCCTCAGTACCGAGACATACTTGCAAAGCAGCGCAGAAGCTCACCCCAGCAGCTACAAAGCAATCCCTCGAGAAAGCCATGGACTTCAAAACGCTTATTAAAACCCCCAATACCCTCTCCATAACATTCACATCTCCAGCGTCAAAGTCATTTGAACCCTTCAATCTCAGTGGAAACCGTTGAAACAAGTAGTACAGACAAGACATGGCTTCTTGACACTGCTCCATTACAATCGGGGACGGCCTAGCCCACTCTTTGGTCTCGGAGACAACACTCTCCAACCCATAAACAGCATCCCAAGCCACAAAAACTGCACAGTCTTGAACAACGTCCCCCAAGTACCCCAATTTAGGCATACCCATCACAGACAACACCACTCTCGACAAACAAAACCTCTGCTTTCCCATGCTCCTCTCCACTTTGTTGCCGCCATACTCCTCACAAAGCTCCCTAAAACACTTAACAACCAAGCACTGCAACTCCCTATCATTAACCTTCGCCAAAGCAGAAACCAGAGTACGATGCAAGGGAAGGGAATTCTCAAGAAACAAAATCCATGTATAAAAACGCGAAGCAGTCTCCAAAACTAACAAGTCATCACCTTTCATAGAAGATATCAACTGGGTAAAAGAAGATGCTAAGTTCTTGGCATGTGTTACCTGGGAGTAAACTGAAGCAAGTGAGATAAGGTGATTGAGCTCGTTAAAGAAAGGTAACGACTTGGGGTTTAACGACAAAGGGGACTGAGACAAGGAATCGGTATATGAGTTTGGGAAGATCACCGCACTATAGGTGTATCGGTGGCGGTGTTGTAGTGCCCGCCATTTGGCAGACATTGTCAAAAATATCCAAACTTTACTTCTCTCTGCCCAAGTAAAGAAGCAGAGAGGAGCAAGATGCTGGCTTTGGATGACCGAGTTATGGAGAGATGAGTAATAAGATGGCGGCTTTGGTTGTCAGGTAACGGAGACGGGGGCATACAGAGATCAGTTTAGCGCAAAGCGGGAAAGTAACATCGGGACACGGGTGAAGAGTTGGAGCCCAATTATCTCATTGGTAGTCTCTTTTTAGGGTTAAAGGCAAAGCAGCGTTTAACTTTAAATTGAAAAAAAAAATACCAAATCACTTGACCAAAATCCCTAAAAATAATTGAGTTTTTTTTTCCTAGTTTAAGTGAATTTTCTGGAAATTGAAGTAAGACCATATCTTTTAACCTTAGATTTATTTTCTTTTAAAATTAGCCAACAAAAGCTAAGAAAACCATAATGTGTTCGGGACAATGTTATGAATTTCGTACCGGCCTCGGTACTGGATTGGGCTCTGGAAAGGAACTATACCAGTACCGGTCGGTACTGGGTACTGTTTCGGGATATTTTTTAAATTTATAAAATAGTCCCTAAACTTTTTCAAAATTGCAAAATAGTCCATATTGATATAT
>JANZLH020000139.1:807451-819101 GCA_026770325.2 Erythroxylum fimbriatum
TCTCTCACATCTTAATTACACAGATTACACATATTATATTTTCAAGGCACTTTAACATGTAATTAATAAGGGTATATCAGATATTTCATTAACTTTCTTAATAAGTATGCATTTTTCTAAAACGACACTTATTTTGAATAGGAGAGAGTAGTATTAATTCAGATGTAATATATAAACTATGCGGAAGTTACATTGGTCAATCTCTCATGCCAACACGCATTCATTTTGTCCATTGTATATACAAATATGATTGCACCGTCAATGTAAAGGCACTTTCAACTGCGTAATAGAAGCAATGAGTAATTTCTACTTTCACACTAAATGTGTACGACTTTTCTTATTTATTTGGTCCCGGAGACATGCTATCTCCGAGTTCTAAGCACTTACGATTAGAAATTAACATGTCAAAAAGCAGCCCCATTTTCATGCTTGCTTTGATCATTAGTACCTCTTTATCTAAAGAATGATTAAGGAAGAAAGCAAAAGGCATACATGGATTATGTGGTTGTATAATTAAGATTACGACTGCTTGAGTTGAGGTCCACTCACTGGCTAGTTATGGGGAGGATTGCAGAGAGGTCACCCACCAATCTCCTGATATTAAGGAAGGATTTTGATTTCCTTTTAAGAAAAGTTTCCATACCCAATCATCATTATCTTACCATTTCAGCGTACAATAAAGCAATGCCCCATATATACTTCCATGTGGTTATTTATGGTAATTGATAGGGTTTTCCTTTGACGTGTTTTGTTTGATGACAAGAAAATTGTGGTTATGGTAATTGGTACTGTTTTTCCTTGACGTGTTTTGTTTGATGACAAGGAAATTGTGGTTATGACTGCTCTTTTAGCAGATTCTACTACTTAGATAACACGAAAGCCTGCAAAAATAAGAAAAAGGTCTTGCGAGTTTTATTTCAGATAGCATGTACTCTCATAATTAACTTGATGTGAGTATGTATAACAACAAAGAAATCTAGTCCCATACTAAAGAGTTGCATATAACAAGGGAGAATTTCTCCTGATCAACTTGCAGTAGTAAAGCATAAAGATTGTGTGATAAATACGAGTAAGTGGACAAAAAAAGAGACGACGAGTAATTACCCTAAACTGGTTTATGCAGTGTTCCTACCATATCATCAATAAAGTATGCAAACAATAATTTAACTATATATAAGCTGTTGAGATGTGTAGGCCATTACATGTATAGGGATCTCCATATCAAGCTGTATCAAGCAAATGATCATGGTTTAGGTGGAAAATGCAGAGCAGAATCACTTATTTCCCCCCCCCGCCCTTTTGGTGCTTGTTATATCAGTTTATAGCTTGCAAGCTCAGCCAAGAGAACACAAACTCCTACTTGTGGTCCATAACTTTTTGATCATGACTTAAGACTCTCAACACCTTTTTGTGGTCCATGGCTATGTTTTCTGTGACCTCCATTGATACACCTGGGTTTAGATTTGGCCCTCATTTAGATTTCTCTATAAGTTGTTCATGTTACCAATGTTTTTCATTGTTATTTTAATCTGTTTTTAGTTCGATATGGACCCTTGATTAACATCTTTTTACTAAAGTTTACATCCTTATCACCTATCATTGATTAAAGTTGGAGTTGCAGCTTCCACTCCCAGCCAAGAAAGGGTTGGAATGTGTGCTTTTGGCTGCTCTAGATTGGCTCCACTGCCAGCATTTGAACTTAACCTAAACCATAGTTTCTAGGACATATCACATGCCAGGATTAGTACCTTAATGTTATTAAAACATAAGCTATAAGGCTAAACTAGTCGTCAAAGCGGATCTAATGTTCCCAAAAGACGCTACATCACCATCAAATACACTTCATCTCCGTTTATAAAAATACTCTTAGCTCAACATCAAATAGGCTTTGTTTTGTTATAACTTTTCGATTTTATACGTTTAGCCTCTTAACTTTTGTAGCCTCAGATATAGATGTAAAGAGAATCCTTAAATTGATGTCATGTCACCATCCGCGAAAGTTTGTAGACTAGAGGACGGCGTTTATGAGATGATTTAGAAGTTCAAACCTACTTGAAAACGAAATTAAGCAACACGCTAGACAAGGCTTTTGTTGTTAAATGTGGCATATAAGGATTAGTTAGAGTCAAAGCTAAGATGATGCATTTTCCTAGAGGATGCCAAGCACATGAGGACCGCAAATTTATCATTGTCTATGAATGACACCAATCAGATTATTTAAGAACTATACCAATCTTTGATTTATCCCATCTTTAGTTGCTGTGTGATGTCAATGTTAGAGAACTTGAGGCATAGTAACTTTCAACCCTTAAACTAGTTTCAATGCAGCCTTCCAAAGGCTGTCACAATGCTTAGGTTACATCATGCATATCAACACCTTACAAAGAAGATAAAGTGATTGATTTGTGGATGGTGACAGGACTAGGATTGGTGAGAATACTTTCGGAGGCTTATTTCTGGACATACATTTGGTATTTAAGTGTGAGATAAAACTAAGGTGCAATTTGAAATGACTGGAGAGAAAATGTTGAACTGATTTAGCCATCTCACCTACTCCTAACATGGCTAGTTTCCCTTTGTTAATTGTCTAGTAACTTCCATTTCCATGAACCCTGACTTATTTGCAAACTTAAGCGGGTGCATGTGTTGGGTTGGGTGCGATAATGATTTGTCCTAGCTAGTTCATATATTGTGGACATGTGAATTTTCTCATTGCCATAAACTGTTGCTTGTCGTATTACTTCAACTACTTTCCGGTTTCTTGGTGCTTTTTTTTTTTTATTTATAAAAACTTCCGCTAATGCCATACTCCAAAACAAAATAAAAGGAATGATGAAATGAGACTTTTAATTTAATAAACATGGATTATTTTGCATAATTATTTTTTGATGGCTACTCCGACGAGTATTTCTTGTACTATGTAATATGTATGTGTTGTAGAGGCTAGCTAATGTGGTTTGGTCTGCATAGGTAGACATGAATACTTCCCCTAAATGCGGAAGCAGACTGCGACGACGTTAGAATGGCAACTGGATAAGGACCAATTCCAGGAAACATCTTCCCACACCAATGGCAAATGGCCAATACCAAGAATAGCTTGTTACAGTTATTCATTACTGAATATGTTAGAATTTTCTTTGAAGATGATTGATTGTGGATCGTTAGGTTTCCAGTAAGCCACTATTTGTACTTATAGTTTAGCGTCATCCATGCAATAGAACATGTGACATCAATCCATATGTTGGAAATTTCCTTGAAATATTGATTATTTAAAAAAAAAATGGCAGATACCAGTGGTTGATTGAGCTTGAGCTTGAGCCTTAATTAGATTGTATTAATTGCCTAGCGCGAGTGCGTGTTACCTGAAAAGGAAATCAAAACGAAGGAGCAATTTGAGTTCTCCCAATCCTATAATTCCTAATTCTCTATGGAGAGTAGAAAATGGGTGTATGACTTGGTTTTCTTTTCTTCCTTGTTGGTAAGCTACTTTCTTGTCTCAGGGAAAGAAAAGAAAAAGGAAGAACATATAAAACGACTTACTAAAAGCGAAAGACGAATCCTTATGAGATAAGAAAAGAAGCTGCAGCACTCATGTAATGTCAGTTTCTGCAACATTTTTTGCCTTCTTTTACAAGTTCATTATCAAGGCAATTCTATATGTCAATCACAACCATTAATGGTCATTGGAGATGTAGAATTGTTTTCATGTAAAAGAGGCAACTTATTAAGCACCATTACCAATGACAATTAATGGGGTGTGATAAGTTGTGATTAACTTGTGCAGTTGCAGATAAAACAAAACCAAGCCTGAGTGAGTGACTGAGTCTGAACTCTGAAGAATAAACACAAAACACGCCAGCCGTTTTCAATGGCTATGCTTTGTTAGATGACAAAGTAATTTCTATGGTATTATAAAATTAGGAGGCAAAACTTGAGGCACAGAAATCAAGAGAAGCACAGGTAGGTTACCCCACAGAGTTAAAACCAGATTTCAGTCACCAGACATTAAGAAAATTAATAAAAAAAGAATTTTTATATGACGGTAAAGCTCTCCACTATAAAGCCCCTACTCTTCCCATCAAAGCACTTGTTTCTCCTTTCCTCGTTGCTTTCAGTTTGACCACTAGTCCAACATACTCTCACTTTCCACACTTCCAAGCCAATACATTCTCTCTCTCTCTCTCTCTACTTCCTAACTCCTTATTCTCTTACTGCTTTCATGCACTTTTTCCTCATAGCTCAGATCTCTTCTTCAATGCCAATGAACCCACAAACTACTATCACTCAGGATTGACTTTGGACCCTTTCTCGAGTCCATTCACTCCAAAGAAGCTTGTCTCTTTTTTTTTTTTAGGGGGTGGCTGCTAAGGAGCTTGGCTTTGGGCCATAATGGCAGAGACAACAGAGACAAAGGCATCATTGCCAGAAGCAGAGAAGAAGAAAGAACAAAGCTTGCCATTTTATCAGCTCTTCTCTTTTGCTGACAAGTATGATTGGCTACTCATGATCTCTGGTAGCATAGGAGCTATTATTCACGGCTCTTCAATGCCTTTCTTTTTCCTGTTATTCGGTGAAATGGTTAACGGGTTTGGCAAGAACCAATCCGATTTGCAAAAAATGACCCATGAAGTTTCCAAGGTTTGTTCTTTTACTCTAAGCTCTTGCCCTTTCTATTCTCCCATCTTTTCTGTTATGTTAACGTTAGATCTGAGATCTATTACTTCTGTTTTTTTCCTTCTGGTGAATGCAGTATGCGCTGTATTTTGTGTATCTTGGTCTTGTTGTGTGCTTATCATCATATGCAGGTATGTCAACTTTCTATCTTCCTACTTCGGTTTTTGTTTTGTTATCTAGTGAATCACGCGAATGTGGTGCTAGCTCAGATAAATATGACTGATGTGCCCACTTCATATCGGATTAGGTTGTTTGAAACTTAACCCATGTGGTCCATGAAAACGTTCTCTCTCGTCCTCTTCTAGCTTCACTTGTCAATTTCAAGCAACCCATTTTCAACGTTATCTAATACTTGTCAAAAAACATTTTAACTTCAATCTCTACATGTGGTCTGCCCTCTCACATGATTTCCTTGTGTATGATGTTAAAATAACACCAGATTGTTGGTTTTTCAGAGATTGCATGCTGGATGTACACTGGAGAGAGGCAGGTGAGCACCTTGAGGAAGAAGTACCTAGAAGCGGTTTTGAAACAAGATGTTGGATTCTTTGACACGGATGCTAGAACCGGGGACATTGTCTTTAGCGTTTCCACAGACACCCTCCTAGTCCAAGATGCCATTAGTGAGAAGGTTATCTTTATTGGCTTGTTACGCCTGTCTGCCCCTCATTTACTCACTTCTGCTTTCATTTTCATACTTCTCTCTACTTTACTCTTTCAGTAATAGTACTCTATTTCTATTTTCATTTGTTTTTTATTTCTTTTTGGGCTTTTTTTTGTACTCTATGCAT
This sequence comes from Erythroxylum fimbriatum, assembly GCA_026770325.2. Classification (NCBI taxonomy): domain Eukaryota; kingdom Viridiplantae; phylum Streptophyta; class Magnoliopsida; order Malpighiales; family Erythroxylaceae; genus Erythroxylum; species Erythroxylum fimbriatum. Next base: position 812,917 of record JANZLH020000139.1, read on the forward strand.
GAGGAGGTAATATCTAGTGTTTTGTTTGCTTTAATATGCAAACATGCTTATTTCTGAATTGTTGAACGTGGGGGTCAATCCTTGTCTTTGACGGCCCATGTTAGCAGATCCTACTTAACATGTACCAAGGTCCGAGTTTGGACTTTTGAAGATCTGGGTCCTCAACCAATCAAATCATCACCAATTTTAAGCATTAGATTGACGAAAGTATCATTCTTTCTGTTTCCTCAAGGTTTCTAATATATTTGGGTGTTTTAGGTGGGGAACTTTATACATTACTTGTCAACTTTCCTTGCTGGGCTAGTGGTTGGTTTTGTGTCAGCATGGAGGCTAGCTCTACTAAGTATAGCAGTGATACCTGGAATAGCCTTTGCTGGGGGCTTATACGCATACACTCTTACTGGCCTCACCTCAAAGAGCCGCGAATCTTACGCGCAAGCTGGCATTATCGCTGAGCAGGTAAAGTTGATTTGCCCACAAATTTCATCACAGTGCCTTGAACGGCATAAAATTGTTGCTTATTTTGTTTTTAAAGATGCCATTTTTATATCATACTTTCTTGAGTTAACGCTATGTTTCTTCTTGTTCGGTAAAATTTATGTCCTTATCTCGTCTTGGTTCTGTTCTGTTAATGGACTAATGAAATATAAAACACAGCTGGCCTTCATGTCATGTGAGTTCTTTTGCTTTATCAAGCATTGGAAAGTTGCAAGAAATGGTGGCCCATTGTGGATCAAATCATGCTTAGGCATGTGCAACTTTTTAAAGGGGAATTGGGCTTTTCTATATTTTTTATAATTTTCAATTGTGTTTATGGATTTTTTATTTAAAGCTGGTCTTTCAGCCCCTCTGATAAGACCCTACAAATGGATTTTAAAATAAATGAGAACTAATATGCTTCAAGTTTCTGCTTTCCGTAGGCTGTTGCACAAGTTCGGACAGTATACTCGTACGTTGGGGAAAGCAAAGCATTAAATTCCTATTCAGATGCCATACAGAACACCTTAAAGCTTGGATACAAGGCCGGAATGGCCAAAGGTCTGGGGCTGGGATGTACGTACGGGATAGCTTGCATGTCATGGGCACTTGTATTTTGGTATGCTGGTGTGTTTATCAGGAATGGACAAACTGACGGAGGGAAGGCATTCACGGCAATTTTCTCTGCCATTGTTGGCGGCATGTAAATATCAAACGAAAATTTGATGAATTAGACTCCAGAAAACAGAATTATACCCCATAATAATAACGGTATTTATATTGTTACAGGAGTTTGGGGCAGTCATTTTCAAATCTTGGGGCCTTTAGCAAAGGCAAAGCAGCTGGGTACAAGTTGATGGAGATAATTAAGCAAAAGCCTTCCATAATTCAGGATCAATCAGATGGGAAATGCTTAACTGAAATCAATGGTAACATAGAATTCAAAAACGTGACCTTCAGCTACCCATCAAGACCAGATGTTTTAGTATTTCGGGACTTCTCTATCTTCTTCCCTGCCGGAAAGACTGTTGCTGTCGTTGGTGGTAGTGGGTCAGGGAAAAGCACTGTTGTCACTCTTATAGAGAGGTTTTATGATCCTAATGAGGGTAATCAGTAGACCATTTTTTTTTAAAATGTGAACAGTCAAAATCTTCTCCTTCACTGATGGACTATTGTGTTGATAATAATGTTTGCTTATTGTGTGAACAGGACAAGTTTTGCTGGATAATGTGGACATAAAGACCTTGCAACTAAGGTGGTTACGTGATCAGATTGGGTTGGTAAACCAAGAACCTGCACTCTTTGCAACCACTATAATTGAGAACATACTCTATGGAAAGCCTGATGCATCAATGGCTGAAGTGGAAGCTGCTGCTTCTGCTGCTAATGCTCATAGCTTCATCACCTTGCTCCCCAACGGATATAACACTCAGGTTGGGAAAGTACAAAACTAAATTAGGGCAAGCTTATTTCACCAGACTAAATTAGGGCAAGCATGTTTCACCGAGTATAATGCAAATGCATACAGTTTTATGTGAGTGATAATTGCCAGCAGAAAAATGCAAAGCGTTGTGTTTTAAGTTGAATAACATATTATGGCATGTCAAATGACACATATTTACTTTGATCCTGAACTAGGTGGGAGAGCGAGGGGTCCAACTCTCTGGTGGCCAGAAACAGAGAATTGCAATTGCCAGAGCTATGTTGAAGAACCCTAAGATCCTCCTCCTTGATGAAGCAACCAGTGCTCTTGACGCAGGTTCTGAGAGCATTGTCCAAGAAGCACTGGACCGTCTTATGGTTGGAAGAACTACAGTAGTTGTTGCACATCGACTTTCCACCATCAGAAACGTTGATACAATTGCAGTTATCCAACAAGGACAGGTAGTTGAGACAGGAACTCATGAAGAACTGATAGCCAAGGGTGGATCATATGCTTCATTAATCAGATTCCAAGAAACGGTGAGAAATAGAGATTTCGCAAACCCGTCAACCCGTCGATCACGCTCATCACGCCTCAGCCATTCACTTTCCACAAAGTCTCTCAGCCTCCGCTCCGGCAGTTTAAGAAACTTAAGCTACTCATACAGTACTGGTGCTGATGGTCGTATTGAGATGATCTCAAATGCTGAGACTGACCGTAAAAATCCAGCTCCTGATGGCTATTTCTGCAGGCTACTCAAGCTAAATGCTCCAGAATGGCCCTACTCAATAATGGGCGCCATAGGATCTGTGCTATCTGGTTTCATTGGCCCCACGTTCGCCATAGTAATGAGCAATATGATTGAGGTTTTCTATTACAGAAATTATGCTTCCATGGAAAGAAAAACAAAGGAGTTTGTTTTCATCTACATAGGTACTGGCCTTTATGCTGTGGTTGCATATCTAATTCAGCATTACTTCTTCAGTATCATGGGTGAGAACCTCACCACGAGAGTGAGGAGGATGATGCTTGCAGGTAAAATTAAGGGTTCCCTATGCTGTTTTATACATACATTCATTAAAGGAAGAAAGATTATAATTTTTTTCCTTAAAATTCTTTAAAAAGTCTTTTTGTCACTTCTTCAGCTATTTTGAGGAATGAAGTTGGATGGTTTGATGAAGAAGAACACAATTCTAGCCTTATTGCAGCAAGATTAGCTACAGATGCTGCTGACGTGAAATCTGCTATCGCTGAGAGAATTTCAGTGATACTGCAGAACATGACTTCCCTCCTCATCTCTTTCATTGTTGCTTTCATTGTAGAATGGAGGGTCTCTCTTCTCATTTTAGCCACCTTTCCTCTCCTGGTCCTTGCCAACTTTGCCCAGGTAGGTTCACATTACTTGTGGTTTAAGCACCCTCATCATGTTTGTGTTCCAGGTAGACGATATAAATATTTCTTGGACATTAATTTTGCTCTGACTTTAAAAATAAATTAGTAATTTTGCGATATTTTTCCCATTTAAGAGGGTTTAGCCAGTCAGATGGCAAGTAGCAATAACATAGGTACAGATCGGGTGAACTCTTACTGAGCAAAACAACCCCTACTCCTCTTTTGATGTTCGGAATCTTGCCTTCCCATTAAACGACAGAAGCTAAAAACTACAACTTGTCACATACATCTGACCACCACGTGCTTCCTCCCACCTTCTGTGCATAATATTTTATGTTTGAAGATATAATAATCGAGGGTGTTCCTTTAAGATTTAGCGTCTAGAAGCCTTCGTCTTTTATATATTTGTTCTTTTTTATTGATAAGCAATCTTATCCCAGTCAAAATTTGAACTTTGCTTTGTTTATCTTTCTTGCATCATCTGATTTCAACGGTCCACCGACAGTGCACCCCTGCGATGTTTTTGGTACATGAAAATAACTATATATTATTGTCAGTTTTAGTTACTTGTGCTTTTATTTTATATCTGCAACCAGGCGAGTCTTTCAAGGGAATTCTTGGCCCGTGAATCTTTTAATTTTCGGGCAGATCTTATCTTTTTTTTTTTTCTGGGTTTGGCAATCAACAGACTCATAAGTTTTTGCAGTGACAGCCAAGGTTGGTTGGGTCTAGTATTGAATAAATAAGGGTTTCTAGAATCTAGGTACACAAAAGTCCTAAACAGTGACGCTTTTGTCTTTGCATGGGGGTTGCTCTTAATTTGGTGAATGCCCCGAAGTGAAAATCATTGATTGAGGGTATGTACTTGGAAGTGTACAGTGGCTCTTGCCCTCTGTAGGGGTGGGTTGCTTTCACTGACCCTGCTAAGGCTCCAGCTCGTGGTCATGGGGTCACCTCAAAGTTGAGCGGACAATCTCTTCCAAGATGCCCCATGTCTTTCAAACCAACAGATAAAGGAAGCCACAATCGACATGGGACATCTGTGACGGAGCAGCAATTATACAGGCTGGTCTATATAAAAACGATCTGTAGGTTTTACCATACCCTAACCAGTGTCTGAATAAAAATATAAGAAAGCAAATGATGTGTGGTCTTGCACTACTTTCCTGTTCCTGTGCCTTTGAAACAGTCCAACTCAGGACCCCGCCTGGCAGATGTGAACTCCTTCTAAAGTTTTTATACAAATATAATCAAACTTTGTTTTACATGGCATTTCGTTGTTGAACGTAGGATATGAACTGAGATACCCAAAATTCAACAGAAATTTCAAGGGAACGCTTTTGTTGCCAAAGGTCACTCGTACAAAGTTTATAACTTTAGGTCGTTATAACTTATTACCTAAAGTTAAATGTAAAGAATTGATTAAATTTATCTTGTTGATTTAAAATGCAGGCATTAATGTTAATGCATTTTGGTTTTATTTAACTCCATTTACAAATTGTTCACTGCAGCAACTCTCTCTCAAAGGATTTGCTGGAGATACAGCCAAGGCCCATGCGAAGACCAGCATGATTGCTGGTGAGGGAGTGAGCAACATCCGAACTGTTGCGGCCTTCAATGCTCAAGGAAAGATACTCTCTTTATTCTGTCATGAACTCCGGGTTCCACAACTCCATAGTTTACGTCGGAGCCAAACTTCTGGCCTTCTATTTGGCCTCTCTCAGCTTGCTTTGTATTCCTCTGAAGCTCTCATTCTCTGGTACGGTGTTCACCTAGTTAGCAAGGGTGCATCCACATTCTCCAAGGTTATTAAGGTTTTTGTGGTACTAGTTGTAACAGCTAATTCAGTTGCAGAAACTGTTAGTCTCGCTCCAGAGATTATTAGGGGTGGTGAAGCTGTTGGTTCTGTCTTTTCTGTTCTTGACCGTTCCACTAAGATTGATCCTGATGATCCCGAGGCTGAACCTGTTGAATCAATCCGGGGGGAGATTGAACTTAGACATGTTGATTTTGCTTACCCTTCACGACCTGATGTTCCAGTATTCAAAGACCTGAACCTTAGAATACGAGCTGGCCAAAGCCAGGCCCTTGTTGGAGCCAGCGGGAGCGGAAAGAGTTCGGTTATTGCATTGATTGAACGATTTTATGATCCAACAGCAGGGAAAGTCATGATTGATGGGAAGGATATTCGAAGACTAAATTTGAAGTCCCTGAGGCTTAAAATCGGATTGGTGCAACAAGAGCCAGCCCTATTTGCATCAAGCATATTTGATAACATTGCTTATGGAAAAGATGGTGCAACTGAGGCTGAAGTAATTGAGGCTGCTCGGGCAGCCAATGTGCATGGTTTTGTAAGTGCATTGCCGGATGACTACAAGACACCTGTTGGTGAGAGAGGGGTTCAGCTCTCTGGAGGGCAAAAACAAAGAATTGCCATTGCCAGGGCTGTTCTCAAGGATCCAACAATCCTTCTACTAGATGAGGCCACAAGTGCACTGGATGCTGAATCAGAATGTGTCCTACAAGAAGCACTTGAAAGGCTAATGAGGGGCCGGACCACGGTGGTTGTGGCTCACCGATTATCCACCATTAGAGGGGTGGATAGTATTGGTGTAGTGCAAGATGGTAGGATCATTGAGCAAGGCAGCCATTCTGAATTAGTTAGCCGGCCTGACAGCGCATATTCTAGACTGTTGCAGCTACAGCACCATCACATATGAGGGGGAGGGGCGAGGGAGCAGGGAGGGGGGGTTTCTTTGAAGTAACATGGCCTTGTTGGTTGGTAAATTATGTTTGGGGTCCCATTAACCTTATGTTTCCATTTTCCTTTTCCTCCTTTTTTTTTTTTGGAATGATGATGAAAGTTGTAGATATGGGAAATATGAGGACTTTC
>JANZLH020000139.1:864926-879721 GCA_026770325.2 Erythroxylum fimbriatum
TACATCCATAAGTCGACTTACACTGGTGAACAAGGCGACTTATCAGTACCGAGCAAGCACAAGTCGACTTACACATGGGACAAGTCGACTTACCACTTACACTTCTATCACAAGAATCAACTCCCACTTTCTCACGTTAAAAAGGGAAACCACCTCGAATTACCTCCACTTAGTATGTAATAAGATTGTAGTACACTAGGAAAGTTTCCAGGAAAGGCTAGAGGAATCACAAATGGTCCCATTTAAAACCTAGTCTCCTTAGACATAACTTTTTCTATACATGCACCCAATCACCTGAAATACTAACGAAAAATGCCCAAAAAATGATAACAAGAACTCGAGAATAGAACCACTCTTAACTCATAAGAACATCAAAGAAAAACTCGTTTTCTGAGGTGGAAGATCAGACTATGCTGCAACCACAGAGCATACTTGAGCAACTCTTGGACTCTGATACCACTGGTAGAAGATGGACTCCACCTGGATATAACAAATACACCAATAAAAGAAATTGAGGTAAAAAAGAACATACAAGATTTAACGTAAAAACCCCAATTCACAAATATGGAAAAAAACTACGGGCAAGAATATAAAACTTTTCACTATAGAAAACAAAGATTATAAGAGGAAGATCCCACAATTCGCATAAAAAATTAATATATAAGATTATGGGAAAGAGAATTTGGGATTTTTAAAACCTTAAGCATATCTCTTTTTATACAACTTCAAATGAAACTTACACTTTCACCCACTTCCCACGAGGGATAGAAAACCAACACAACAAAGATTCCCTAACTTAATAAAAGATGCCTAATATTGATTCATGTTTCATTTATTGTCATTAGACTAGACATGTTTGGATTATTTGTTGTTTTCGTTTCTAAATTTATTAGAAGAATTAAATTATTTATTTCTATTTCTATTTTGATTTCTTTTAATTTTCTTGAAATTTGAATTTTGATTTTACAATATGATTTAATATTAATCAAATATATATTATTTAATTATGAATTATAATTATTCAATTACTTTAATTTTAAATATATTATTTAATCTTTAAAATAATATATTTGTTAATTTAAATAGAATAAAATAATGTTCTATTAATAAACATTATATCAGATATTCAAACATAATTAAGCAATTCATTAGTTTTATTTAATTATTATTATTCATATATTAATAAACAAAATTACGACAGTGTGACTCAAAAAGGTAGAAAAAGGAATGGATGAAGGGTCTTGCGTTGAATCATTGTGTCTCATTTGAATATCTTGTGTAAGATACCAATCATAGCAGGCATGCTTGCCAATTGCCACTGCCATCGCCATCGCCATGGCCATGCTTGGTGTTATTCCGACAAAACCTGCACTCGTGCTGTTAAAATGGCCTTTTTCCTCTCCACCCTTTAATCATTTTAACATCATGCCAGTTTTCTTTCCTTCTAAACTTTTAGTGGGCACTTTTGGTGTTGGGTTTGTGCTCTAAACTTTTTGGTCATTTTCAATGACAGAGCTTTATTAAGCGCCTAAATTTCGTTAAACTAATAATGTTTAATCAATAAAATAAAACAGGTTTAGAATGAAATTTAGTTTAGTAGATCTTTTGACAACATTTTCAACAGGTCTCAATCTAATTATCAACACAGAAGCTGAAGGGGAAACCAAAATAAGTTTAAAATATTTTTATGGAATTAAATGTAACTCCTAACATTTCAGAATATTCAACTAAGTCTCTTAATCTTTGTTTATAAAAACCATTCATTTGAATAAAAACTAAAAGGCTTTAATCTTATTGAGATTAATACTTTAATTGAACATTTGAAATGCCAAGTAAAATGGTACAATAGAATATTTAAACTCCGTATTTTATGCCTTTTTATAATTTCTTTCAATGTTACTTTTAAATTAATGTAATTAATTATCTAATATGCAATCACTATTTTCACTAATACAATTTTAAATAATTTTGCTTAACATATTCTTTTTTATTACATTTGTAATAATTTATGTCAAATTAATAAGTACAATATTCTATAGACATAAAATTTTAATTTTGTAATCTTTTGACAATTTTATAACTTTATATTGAATACTAAAATAGATTAATTTTTTATTAAATAATTATAAAGAAATAATAGTTAAAACAGGAATCAGTTGCATTTATTTTTTGATTTGCCCTATGAATCATATGCTTGTAACAATAGGGACAAAATTTTCTTAAATGCAATCGGCTAGGTGTATTGTGTTGATTTTTTTGATTACTACATTTCAAATACTTGTTGATTTCTTATTAACACTCATTCAAATACAATTACTACATTTCAAATATTTAATTTGTTGATTTCTTATTACCACTCGTTTGACTACAATTAATAATACATTCCAAAATTATCATTACTTGGTTCTTTTTATCTTAGTCATGAACCTCTCAAAATTAATTTCTCCAGTACAACAAAAATTTGTATTATCAAATGATATAAGAGAGCCTTGCTATGGTTGTGAAAATTCTATTTTTCGTCCAATTAGTAACTTCTTTTAAAAAAATTATACATTGCAAATTATTTATTATTATAAAATTAAAAAATAGTTATTTGTATATTCATGTTTTAAAATACAATTTAATGCAGATTAAACTAAAAGTTTAAATTAAAATCTCTTATTATTTCACATAAATGATTGAATAGTTGTAGCTGTCTTATTTTAAAATTTTCATCATATTCTTTCACAATACCCCTCCTCAAAAATCATAAATTAATATCAATTCCTTTTTAACAATATGTAATTATGACAAAGTGTAAAATAATTTTTATAATAAGTAATAATATATTATAAAAATTCTAATCAAATACTAAAAAAATTAGTTATTTGCATATTCATGGTGATAGTAACCTTCTTCACCTATTAAGATTTAGTATATTGTACATAGAAATAAATACAACTAAGACTATTAATAATTAAAGTTTATTAATAAGCAAATATTTTATATTTCCCCTCAAAAAAAATATTTTATATTTGTAAATTAATTTCAATTTTAAAAATGAACATTCCCCATAATTTGTGACGTCAAATTTTGATGAAGTTATACGGATTTCACCTAATTCACCTCTCCAATCAAACGGAGGAAAAAACTGTGGTAATGCTTGTCAAGAAGAATCCGCCAAGCACTCAAATAGTGACAAGAGATAGGATTATCACTAATCCCAAAGACTAAATATGGCAACATTGTTTGTTTTGTTCCAGTCCAGTCCAGTCCAGTCCAAAGCACACAGAATATTTGGCACTTTCAATGCGATGACATGTCATCACTTTTGTTGTACGCCACAGCCCACTGGCGTGCACGCATAACGCTAAATACTCGCAAACAGAATATACAATGACTGCACTATTGCAGGCAAAGCATGTCTGCCTGTCTCCTCCGACGATTGCACTCTCAACAGTCATTGGTCACGTCCTCTGTTCTTTAACATTCCAAACCCTATCATTGACATTTTTCAAACAGGTAAATCTCCTCGTATAAATAGACTTTTTTGACTTAGTCCATGTGACATCTCCGCCTCCACATACTTCAAACAGGGAACAGCTAGCCTTCAGCACAGGTGATGGAATGCAAGAAGAAAGGGAGTGAAACAGCAGCAAATGGGATGGATCACGAGGACCTAAATTGCATGCACAGTATTGCATTAGCAGCAGGAGTAACACTAGCAATGGCATGCTTTAAAGGCATCACGGCAACGTTTGTAATGGAGAAATGGCGCTCAATGGTCTTTCTTGTGCTTAATATTATAGTCTTAGCCATTTACTTGTCTACTATCCATGACACTCCAACTAAAGATGAAGAAGGTAGTAGCAGTGTGGAGTTGAAGATCGAGAAAATGGAGAAAAGGGCACCAAGTGAGAAGTCGTCTAAGGTGGAATTAGCATCCAAAGAATTCCACGAGTCATGCGAGAGGGCAATTGGTGAACCGGAGCAAGAGCAAGATACGTTAAGGATAAATAGCAGTGAGCACATCAAGTTGTCTAAGGAGGAGCTGAATGAGAGAGTGGAAGCCTTCATTACAATGTTCAGGCAGCATTTGGCGTCAGATGCAAGAATAGGTAGAAAGCAGTTTCTTCCAAGGCCTAATAAACAAAGTGAAATGGTCTATTGTCTGAAAAAATCTAACTTGAACCTCAGAAGTCAAGGAATCAGAGTTTTGTCCATTTGATGATTTGATCCAAGTACTAGTTCATCCTCATTTCGGCCTCCCTTAATTGCTCTGTTATTTTCTTCTCCAAATGAATGGAATTTATTTTGGACTCCGGATTGGGCTTTTTCTGTTGGCCTTTCAATTCATGTTCCCAGCTCAATATCAAATTGGCTGAAGAAGCAATAAGGAAACATCTATTTTTTTTTTCAAGAAAATTGGTCCACTGAATCCCCGTGCAAAAAGTGTTTTGTGCTGGTTTGTGTTTGTGTACGTGTATATATATATATATATATATATATGTATGCGCGCCGCGCCCAAGCACATATCCCTCGTATAATATGTTATATGTACTATTGGAATATGCTGCCTACAGAACCTAAAAAGGTCGGGAGTGATTTACATTTAATATCAATTTATTATTATTATTATTATTGGTTGGGTCGGTTGTGCTAGGCCCAAGCCCATCTTCATTCGTTCACGGCCCGCTCGGCCCATCAGGAATTAGATTCCCATGTAAACACAATGACTCACGTAAAGACCTAAACCTAACGGCAACTCCAGGTATATAAGGTACTGTTCTATCGTGATTCAGGTACTAGAATTCAACCCTACCTTTCTCTGTTACAGCAGCCCAAAACTCTACAAAAATACTGACTTGAGCGTCGAGGGGCCTCTCAGGAAACAATTCCCGGCCCGCCGTTATCTGTTTTGCAGGAGTCTCACAGCCAGAATCGCACTGACTATGAATCAAGTCAACGACGTTCAACCTCAGCAGAATCCGGTTGAATCAATTATTATTATTAAAACGCAGTGGTGAGGTGAGGCAAGGTCAATTCATGTTGAGATAGACCGTATTTGCTCCACCATGCCTTGTCTATGTCAAATCACTTTTTCTCCAAATCAGACTGCGATAATAATTTTCTTTGTTATGTTATACTTAGCTTCACAAAAAGGGGAACTGGTAAGAATTTATCACATAATATCATAATTTACAAGGAAAGTGATAACCCTTAAATATGTAAATAAAATGTCAAATTTAGATATGGTTTGGTTAAATTAGACCAAGCATGAGAAGAACAAGTTCAGTGTGAAGGACCGAGGAAGGTAAGGGATAATGTTATGTCTTAATGACTGAAGGTGATGGATATCCAAAAAGGCAACTGACTCATCTAACTATCGTTGGAATGTCGCAACCTACGAAAGCTACGGTCATAATTATTGGTGTCCCAATCCCATTTAGTAAAGTCCATTTATCAGCTTATTAATTCTCTGAACTTAAAGGATACGGCCAATTACACATGCAATCAAAGGGTACTTGGGCAACGTCTACTGCCATTTAAGCCCCATATCTCCTGGGAATGGGGCAACTTTTAGCTGTAAACTACCAAAATCTGGCGTCAATATTTACCAAACTAAATAATTGTCCTTTGTTTTCAAAATAATAATGACTTTGATTTCTTTATTTTTTAAAAAATAGTTGTATCATTTTAAGATATTAAAATACTTTCTAATAGTATAAATTAAAATTATTAAACATCTCATATTTAAATTTAAGTTTCAGAACTATAAATTATATGAGTATTTTAATTTATCTTAAATATATTGTTAGTACGTAGAGGGGACCTTATTACGTACCCCAGGGTCCCGTGAAAGGATCAAAAACGAAGGTAATACGGAATACCTGGATTTCGGTTCCATCTCTGATTCCGATGCCGATTCCGAGCTCCAAACGACTCCGAATCTCCCGAGTCCTTTAGCGGAAAGTGGTCACCGACTCACGGGCAAGGCCTTTCTACAGTTTCCTCAAGTTCCGAGCTTCCTTAACGGGTCAGGAACCTTATGCTCGTGAACTGCTTCTCTTGAGTAACTGCAGGAGACCTTACCTTTATATAACTTTCATATCGGGCTTCCCCATCACAAGGCCGATATGGACCTGGTCCACACTAATCGGGACCCATTTTTCACCCGGACTTTGACCCCTTGAACTAGATCATGTACTGAGTCACTTTATTATCTTTATTAGGATCAAATGGCATAGCTTAACCGGTAATTTACTTAAAAGCCAAATTGCAATTATGTTAGTCCAACTTTATGAGACGTGGACAAAATTGCCCCTAAGGACAAAAATGTCTAACATTCCAAACTGTAACGGGAAGTTGAAAATTTTGGTTGTTAGCAACTCAAAATAAAGCATAAGAAGTGGGACACACAAAGTGAAAGAGAATTATGCTTCTTCAAAGTACTCAACTTGTCTTTGTTTGACTCTGAATTCAAATTTGGAAGCACAAGACCCCATTTGTTCTCATGCTTTACTAGACATTACAAAACTGAGTATCCCTACAGCAAATGTCATTAGTTCCTCAACTTATATTAAGGTTCAAAAGTAGAAACTAAAAGATTTTCCCAGAATATCATGCATGAAATGTAGGTTGTTAAATAGTAATTTTACAGCGAGGAAATCACGTGTATCGGTGCATACATGGGGATTAACTCTATTAACTCATGATTACTAGGAGATGCTCATATATGGGATTATGGGTTAAACAACGTTCACGTGACGACACGTGAACTCTTCTTCACCATCTTCTTCTTCATAGTTTAGTTTCCATCACCATGTACATACATGATGATGAATTCCTTGTACAGCTATGTCTCATCAATTATGGCTGCAACTGGATTAGGAGGCAATTCGACATGCTTTTTTCTTTTCTAATGCCGCAAGGATTCCTAGACAAGCATATGTAGTTCTAATCGCTCCATTCCAAGGCTCAGTCATTTTTGTTTGATGTATACTCCATCTGACCCGTATTTTCAAACTCATCCTATTTCTTTTCTATCTTAATTGGAAAAAATTAAAGGAAAAATTAGAGTTAAATAAACAAAAACTAATCATACAGTTTGGGGCTGGAGGCTGCTACGATACATATAGATTGCTTTGTCTACTATGGCGTAGGCATTTCATTCAACGTGTATGCCACTCTTTCCATTAACCTCAAAATCAGGAGAGAAGAGATTGAGTCACAGAAAACAAAACAAAACCCTCCTCAATAATTTATTAGTCACCATTAGAAAAGCATTCACATACATTGTGTTTGACTAGCTACTTTTTATGGGGCTAAGAGTCTTGTTGTGGAGTCAGTGGGCTTCTTCTTGGGTGGAATGTCTGTCTTTACATGTCGATGGCCTCCACTAACTGCGTGCTCGTGTGCTTTTTACGTGATTTGGAGACTTTTAGATTTATCATGATTGTCAAATTTCATGTATAATTTAAGCCAGTTTATATGAATTGGACGGTGATCTCATCTTTTATATGAATATCCGGCAAATTGTTGTATATATATATGTCTGCCTGTCAACCTTACCTCCGTATATACTTTAATTTGTCCTTATTGTGCCCATTTTCCCATTTGGCTTGATAATTTAATTCGGAAGAGCAATCTTAAGTAACTGCCGGACCAAATACATCAATGGATCCATTTTGCTCCTGAAATTTCGATCTTTATATCCCATTTGTCATACATTGCATGCAGTCTTTACAAGATCTTTTTCTTGATTTCACATCATAAAAGTCAAATTTGATTTTCTAAAGTAATAAACTAATTCATTTTTGGTGATATTAATAATTCTATTATAATAAATTTTATTCAATAAAATAACAAAGTGAACAAATGAGAAAATTGAACAATCATAAGAGAAGGAAACTAGATATTGTAACAATTAAAAGATATAGAGTTTATAAATATTAGTTTTATTTGGTATACTTTATGTAATTATTAAAAATTAAAAGATAGAAGTGAGTTTTAGTTTAAAAATTAAATAATAATTCAAAAGTGATATCCTGTGTTGCGTTTAAATTGTAAAACTTGTTTAAAAAAGAAGATTACTAAATTCATGATTGCTACTATTTATAAATTTCGGGACCAACTATGAGAGTCTCAAGGTTATATGATTTGCAGGGGGGCAATAGAAAAGCTTGCATGGCCTTAACTTGTGTCACATACTTAAACTTAGGTTGAATGTTAAAAGGATAAATTACTAAACAAGGTATTCTATTCTTAGTCATGCTTATATACCCTAACTGGAGTTAGGTAATCACTGCATGAGCAAAGTGTGAATCGCTCTACTTTTGTGGAAATTGCAAAACTAAATCCATTGTTGTTCTTGACTGCATGCTTTAATAATTTAAGCTTACGAAAATAGAAACAGACTTGTCCGGTAAAAGAAATCATGCACTAGCTTTAGCTCGTACTCTGATTCAAGCCCATCTAATAATGGAAAGATATCGACTGCCGTTGGACAATCAACTTGGTGGATTTGATTTGATCCTTGTAATTAATACGAAAACCCAATTGCCTTATCACAAGGCCTAAGCATCAGAAAACAAACAGTCTGGTCCAGTTAAGACTTCTGGGCTAGCGAGGCATAGATAGCAATGCACACTGGACGCATTGTCATGGCAAGAGGACCCATATGTTGGAAGGATCCCAAGTCCCAACCATTTCTATATCAAGGCCAAGTGTGAAAAGAATTGTGACAGTAAAACAAATTAACAAAACACTCTCGTACTTTTTTGAATAATTTCAGAATAAAAACTTTAGTTGTCATTAGTGAGGAAATTTAATGTAACATATAATAATTAATTTTAAAATAAAATAACTTAGGGAATAAGGTAGAACAATTATTTAACCCAAAAAGATAATTAAGGTTACTGGAAACTCTTGTTAATTTCAATTAGTTATTTAACTATAAATGTGATGATATTAATTGACAGTCATTTATGGCATATATAAAGATTCATGCATGCTCTTTAATTGCATGTTTATTATCAAACAAAACTTATTGAAGCATCAGTAAATGGGTACTGTCTTATTATTATTTTGTTCACATCGTATCTTATATTATACAATAACTTGTCATTAAGAAAAAAATAAAACATGTTAAAGTATTAAATCTAAGGTTAAGCTCCAACCTTCGAACCATCTATTGAAGAAACATTATGTTAATGGATAGCTGGCTTCTGATTGAATTAGTTGATAATTATACCTTTAAAATAACAATAAAGCAGGTGGATAAGTGAAGAATAAAAGGACAAGAGATTAGAGAATACTATTACAGGTTGAAGAATGGTTGGAACATAGCACATGGGAATAGAAGGGCATGTGAAGAAGATTCATAATGGCAATTTTCTTCTCTAATAACTAATAAATATTAAGGTGAGCAACAAGGAAAAAGGTGGATCCACTCCACTCTATACCAAACCAAAGATGTAGTTCCCCTAACCTTCCAATAGAAGGCATGTGATGTGAGCGCGGAGCTTTGTTGTAGGTCAGGCTAAAGGTAACACAATGTGAGACCAACCACCACAATTTAGGAATTTTAAAAAGAAAAAGCAATTGGTATGGTGATGGGTCTCCCATGTCCCAACTCAAACGCTCAAAGCTTCATTTGAAAACTCAAAGGAGAAAGTGATTTTTCCATCGATGGATAGGAAGATGAGTGACATATTCCTTTCTTGGCTATCCCTATACATTTTTCTCAGGTAAGGCTCTATCTGGCACTACTTGAAAAGGTAATGAGAGAAAATTGAGGGAAGTGGGTGCCAAAAACCTCAGCTTCTCTCTCTCTCTCTCTCTCTCTCTCTCTCTCTCTTTCCTTTTCTTTTTTTCCCTAATTCAAGGGAATCTCAATTTGCCATTTCTTTCCAAACTTTTTTAAACTAACACAACCTACATATATTTGTTGTTGGCTAATTGCCCACACAGAAATGAGTGGATTGCATCAACTACTAGAAAGATATACACTTCCTTTTTATATGTCGTTACTTTTGTCATAGTTGTGACATATATTAGCTCTTCAAACTAAAATAATCTTCTTTTTGTTTAGTCATCATGATCATCAATACAATACAGTATTTGCCCAAGTTTGTATTGTGTGATTCCATCTGCATATAGTAAACGTATTTCATAATTTTCCATGGTAATTAAAGATAGGGTTGTAAATAAAGGTTCATTCTAAAAGAGGTGAAAGATGAGCTAAGTATGAATATGCAGTTCCAATTTCAAAAATTCTTTTTCCTAGAAGAGATTAAATAAGCTTAATTAGAGATATGGATGGTGGATACATATCACAAATGAGATAATACTACAAAATTCTACAACTAACTTCACATGTTAAATAATATGTGCAAGGTCCATCATATATGGATGTTTACAGAATGATCATTGCAACTATTTGTCTCTAGTTTTTCTCCTTGGATTAAGGATATTCATGTTGCCTAGCTCTTTTTCACACATGGTTCGTGTGATTGGTTTTGATGGCTAATAGATGGATCTCAACTGCAATTGCTGCACAAACAAACATTTTTCTACTAATTTGTTCATATCCCTTTTATTGCTTGCAAATTATTTATTGCATTGGATCGCTTATACACAACCAATTGTCTTAAAGTTAAAACATATTGATGGCAATTCGCAGAGTTATCATCGCTACTTCAAATATCTAAAAGGAAATTCACCTCTTAAATCATCATTGAGATAGGATTCTTACTTAGTTACTAGTATTGAAATAAAGATTTCTATCACTCTTAGTATGATATATTTTTTACTCTTAACCTACCATAGAAGTTTACTAAGTTTAATCAACCGCAACCATAGTTTTTTGGGCTACAAGTAAATGCTCAAGTTATTGTTTTATTTTTTAACATATGATCAGAGAGAGAAAGAGAGAAAGCCAAATTCGGATTATAGGATGGGTCCCTGAAAGCTCCCACCTCTCATATTACATAGCACAATCTACCCCTCACGTTCCATCACTCTCTCTCAAGCCTAAAAATTTATGTATTTCAGTCTCTACACCTATCACCAACATGTCCTCTTCTCTCTAACCTATCATTTGAATCATCACTCGTTAAAGAGTCAGACTATAACCTCTCACATCAATACTATACTACAATTCCTCTCCTTATATTCTTGCAGAAACTTACAAGAACTATCATAAGTGGAATTTACCAGCTTATGCAGTGATTGATATGGAATTCCCTCCTCATGGTTTCATGTTCCATTCCTATGAAGATCATCATCATCACAATGACCATCTTCCTTCACCTTCCTCTCTAAATTCACTCCCTTCTTGCCCTCCACAGCTCTTCCCTAGTCTCTACTAGCTTCTCCCTTTTATGAATGCTCTTCCTTGTGTACATGTTTATGTCTCTATTTGTTGGAAACGATACTAATTGTTTTTATATGTATATATGCTCGTGGTGGAGGTGCAGGAGGTGGAGGGCATGTCACGATGAAGAGATCAATGTCGTTTTTCAAGGTTGAGAAGTGTGAAGAAGTGCATAGAGGAGACGATGATCTCTCAGATGATGGGTCACAAATAGGAGAGAAGAAGAAAAGACTCAACTTGGAGTAAGCTAAGGCATTTGAGGAGAGTTTTGAGTTAAAAAAGCCTGACAGAAAGATGCAATTGGCTAAAGCTTTGGGGTTGCAACCAAGGCAAATAGCTATACGGTTCCAAAATAGGAGGAATAGGTGGAAGACTAAGCAATTAGAAAAAGACTATAAAGTCTTGAAGAAATAGTTTGATGCACTCAAAGCTGATAATGATGCTCTTTAAGCCAACAATAAGAAACTTCACTCAGAGGTACGTATATGTCTCTCTATATGCATATCTTCTAGCAGCAAATAGTAAAACCAATGTTCATATGGATAGAAGTCAATGTCTTAGGCAGGAAAACGGATATTGAAAATGCATTTTCGATCTGAAAATTTCTACGTTAGCATGAGCAAAACAAAGTTGGCTATTTTGGCATTCTTATTTTCCTTGCACTTTGTAACAGAAAGTTCAGAGTTTTCATTTTGGGCATTGATTAATATTTAGCTCAAAACTAAATGAATTTCGAGGTAGATGAGTTTTGATTAAAAGTGACAACGCTTATTGTAGTGTATAGATAGAAATTCATCCTAAAGTGTAAGCTTACATCTTGAGAGTAGTTTGATATAATTTCTTCTTGGAAAAGTACATATTTCTGTTGGCTCAGTCCTATGATCCAATATTAATGTTGGCATCCAGAGGTCGCAACATTTCTTTAGTTTTCTAAATCCTTGATTAGTTGATCATAAGTGTCAGTGTCAGAAACAACTCACAGAAATTACAAAGCTTACATAATTTTTCAACTTTTCAAGTTGAAATGTTTGCATCTTTTAAAATTTGTACGTGCATTACGTACCGTCAGATCAATCTGCAGATCATGAACATGAATTTATTCCTCTTATTATAATTATATGACAACCCTAAAAAGCTTTCTTCTTTATTTTATTGTTCCAAATGCAATAGTTATTGGCTCTAAAGGGTAGAGATCCAAATGAAATTAATCTCAAGAAAGAAACTGAGGGGATTTGAAGTGATGGAAGTGATAATAGTTGTGACATCAACTTAGATATCTCGAGAGCCCCAATGGAAACAAGCCCAGTATCTTCTCAGCAAAGTACTAAATATCTCTTCTCCACCTCCAATAGGGCTACAAGCATGATTCAAGGAGGATCTAGGTTAGAAATCTAAGGCCTAAAAGTTGATCATTTGGTTCAAGATGAAAACTTCTGCAACATGTTCAATGGCATTGATGAGCAGCAAGGTTTCTGGCAATGGCCTGACCAACATGCCCCATTCTCATTGAATCAACCCCAATTTACCAACAATTGATTGAACACATTCCATTTTACCATAACTAAGTAAAGATGAAGAGGAAATTTAAAAAGTAAGATTATGCTTATGAGATTCATCAAGTTCATCTTTTGATAGTAGGTTGGTGTATAGAAGTGACCAAGTATGCGTCAATATCTATTTTAGCTAGGAATACCAAGCTTTGTGTGACAACTTTGCTTCCCATACTAATATTTCTTTCGAAATTTTGTAAACTTGATACGCTAGTTCTACAGATAAAGAAGAGAGTTTCTTAATTGGTTAAGGTACATGTGTTAACTAGTGAGTGGGTTCTAAGCTCTAACATATAGCATGGGCCATAAAATAAAAAAAATGCAATTTTTCCTTTAAAACATTTTTTTTATTGCAAATGATGTTTTGGAAGCATGAACTAATATAACAATTGCATCTGTATTTTCAATGAGAAAACTTTAGGAATAGTTATTGGGTTAATATTTTTAGAATGATTTGGATTTATAAGATATACAAACAGAATCTAAAGCCTTAATTAGGTAGCAAAGCAAAATGTCTGAATGAGAGAGTGAAAGGCAAGAAAATGAAAGGAGGGAAGGTAGATAATGAGCACACATTCCAAGAGAGAAGATGTAACATCCCATCCCTATATTAAGGGTTTGGACCTGAAATTTCAGTACAAGTGAGCTTAAAGAGAAATTGAGACAATGCATTTTCTTGCTCATGCATCATGTTAGCATATATGCACCTAAATACTGAATGTTTTCGTATAATAAGTGGTACATGCATTCATTGACAACTTCTAGGTATAAATGATATTAAATGTGATTTTATTGAAAATGAAGAGTAGAAGGAGTAGAAAGAGTGATCTTGGTATGAGTTGTGTAAGGGAAGATTTAGAAACAAGATTGGTAGTGATATGTAAAATGTTCACTGAGTGTGCTTCGGTCTGTTAGCCATAACTTTTTCTCTAGTTATCCAAACGAGATGATTCTTGATTTTGAGTAAACTAGAAATGTATGGCTACATTTCTTATGAAGACATTGAATTTTAATTCTTTCTCTAAGAATCTCAAAAGTTCTCATGAAGTTCAGAATTTGGTGCAGTACGTTGGTGTATGAATGAAAAATTTGTCTTCGGACTTTAGGGGCAAATTTGGGATTTATATAAATAGATTTTAGCAAAAGTGCCTTCTGGAAAGCTGTAGATCTTTCTTTTATCTTTCCAACGGTATATACTATGAAAATTTTGGACATCGGAGTCAAAAGTTATGTTTCTTATAAATGGAGACATTCTGAAGGAAAGTGTGATCCTGCATATAAGTGAAAAAGTGATACTCAACGTTAATGTTGAATGCCGGACTACGGTCCGATGGTATGTGAATGTGAGTGAATAACAATATACAATTGTATTTAAGGTATTCCATTTCATGAATGCATGAAACATAATAGCAGTTGTGACCAGAGTAGCCACCGATCAGAGCTTCAAGCTTAACGTGTAAAAAAGAGCCTCGAGCTCAAAAGTGATTCAGAGCCTCAGGTTCAACGTTTAATGAGCCCTATATGGGACAGTTATCAATGAGCCCAGTATCCAAAGGATACAAGACAGTTTAGGCACTCGGTCACAACAAAGTAACAAATAAAAAGTGAGTCTCATGTGCATTGCATATGTATAATGTGAATGATTAAGTGTGTTGAATGTGAAATAAAGTGAGATGTGTGAATTATATGTTGTGTGATTGGGTGAGCCATCGATGATGGTCACTCACTGAGTTTACAAAACTCACTCAAAATTTGCAAATATTTTTCAGGGGTCAGAAGAATACCCCGTTAGGCCAACAGGAGTATACATGCAGCATTCAAGTGAAGGATAGAGGTCGGGATCAGTTCGCGTCTGCATTTGTGTTTTTCCTATTTTGTATTGAATTGTA
>JANZLH020000139.1:919791-931726 GCA_026770325.2 Erythroxylum fimbriatum
TATATTTCAAATAAATATTAATTTATAACTAAATATTAATTTTAAATTATTTATTTTATTAAAATAACATAATTTTATTAATAATTTGTTAATAAATATTATATAAGATATTAAATAAATTTATTTATTTAAAAATAATTTATTAAGTTTTATCCAATATGTAATTATTATCAGTGATAAAAATATCACTATATTAATATTAACAACCAAGCAGGTTTTTGTTTTTATTTGAAAAAAACATAAACAAAAAAACTAAAAACGAAAACTGAAAACTATAATAGAAAAATAGAGGTAGAACCAAGTAGCCCCTAAGAAGTTCATTGACATTTTTTCTTTGAATTTGTGAGTTGAGATAAGTGAAAGAATTTGTCTGAATTTATGATATTTGTTTAAGTTTATGAGTTCAGAAAATGAAAAAATTTGTATATGGGTTTGTCTCAATTATTGCTATAATGATGATTTATAAGTCAGAAGCTTTGTAATAGCTTTATTTGTCTCAGCTGTTGGTTTTAATGGTGGAAATGTTTAGGCCTAAAATGAAGAAGATTGAGCTCTCTAAGAAATGAACAAGTTTTGTTAATGCTTCATTGCCAATGGAGAGTTGGAAGAACTAAAGAGGGAAAGTTGAACTTTTGATTTAGTCGTAAAGATCATATTTGAATTTGGTCCACATTTTCATTTAGAAAAAGATATAAATTTGATTCAAAATTCAATCAATTCATATCAAATGGCACCAAAATTGAATCAGACAATTAAAGAAGCACTTAACAAACTATCGATATCAGAAATCTAGTATCTAGGTTTCAAATCCCAAACCCTTAATAGATTGATCTTTTATTATGCAATTGTTTTATTGATTTATTGGACCGTGGAGATTCCTATGGTATACTAATAGCTAATTTTAAGTCTACTAACAACTAAACATAAGGTTTTCGATCAAATTACTCAAGTTAAAATTTACAGGATCGTCTCCTAATGTCTGCTCTCGCCTTTTGCCACCAAACATATCTTTTTATAGCGAATTTTAGGATTTGGGGAGATGTATGAATTGATGCACAACTGTGCATCAAACCGTACATAACCAAAATCTCTAGAATTCGTGAATCTGCATAGCCTGAGAGAAGTGCAAGGAAAATATACAAAAAGAGAGTACTTTTTTATGGACTAATATATGCCCAAACATCCTTTATGTGCTTCAAATCTTCATTTTATGTCGTGTTTCTTCCAAATTCTTCTCCTTTAAGTTCGTGAAGGCAATTATACTCTGTAAACACACTTGAAGTGAATTAAGTATCAAATATACGATAAAAGTATAAAATATCAAGCAAAAATAGTTCAAATATGGGGTATAAATACGATCAATTATGCATCTATCAAACATCTTTACACTTAAGCTTTTGTTTGTCCTCAAGCAAACCATAATCAAAGTTATAAATCTTACAATGTCAATCCCTTATCAATATCAACATGTCCATTCATACTATAAATCATCATATCATATTGAATCAAATTAACATACAATTAAAGTTAATTTATCCTAAAACTAACTTTCTAAGTTAATAATAATAATCACATTAATAATCGCATTAAAATCAAACACATAAATCTTTAAACTCTCATTAAGATTTCACTCATTGCACTCAAGTGTTTGGGGTGAAAAGCATCAAACTCTCAATCAATGCATAGTAGAACTCTTACCATAAGCTTACAATGATATCACATCTCCACCACTTATGTATAAACTAGAAACAAAAATCAAAAGGTCTTTATAACGTTGTAATGGGGCTTAGGTATGGCATGATGGAGATATTAAAAAGGGTTAAATTAAAGGAAATTTACTAAAAAGAAATTACAAGACTTGTTTACAAAACACACAGGTCCTTTCATTGCAACTCTATTGGTACCATAAACATATTCACGACTCTCTTTTTTTCAATCAAACCAATTGCAAGCATTCAGTACCACGATTGAAGATATATTGGACCTTTCAAGAATTTCAAGTCTTCTTCATAATGTAAATAACATTCTAGGTTCAAAACAATAAAAAGATATTTCAAAGAAAAATAAGATAGAGGTTAATATGTGGGTTTAATTATTGAAAAAGGCAAAAGCTCAACTTGGTCATTCCTAAAGATAAATTTAAAGTTATGGTAATTTTCAAAAAAATAGGCTTAAACATTTTGAAATTTTGCTCTTAAGCTCAAAAGCTTAAACATTTTGAAATTTTGCTCTTAAGATCAAATGCTCACAAAAAAGATGAGTATTATATGTGTGAATAATATGCAATATCATTCAACTTAAATATTTCAATAATTATTAAAATTATGACTTACAATGTAATAACCTGTTTCTACACTTAAGGACTTAATTGTTAGATTGAGTCATATCATATGAGAATATAGGAAGTGCATTACATTTGCATGCATCATATTTGTATACACACATGAACTATGATTTAGAGACATTGTAAAAACAATATATGTGCTTATTTGATATATCCCGGGGTATGAAAGATTTTAAATGATTGTGATGTAATTGTGTGTTAATTATGTCTTGAATTTTGTTTTGGATGGATTATAATTAGTGAGTTGGTAATTTATTGTTAAAATTGAGTGATTGATAAGGTGATATGTGCATCTACTCTAGGAAAAATGTTAAAGGGCTAGATAAAATAATACATGAGAATTTAGGTTGATTGGGCCTATGAAATAATGACATGTGGCATTAATAATAGAGTGACAAATGGCTTGAATAAATGAGTGATAAATGATGGCATAATTGCATGATATATGGCTTAGTGATTAAGTGACAAATGGAGTAGTTATGGATTGGCAATTGGTAGTGTAAGAGGAAGACATATGACTTGGCTCTCCATTTGACAAGTGGCAAGAAATGTGTCCCACCTCTCCACCATGCACTTGCACCCACGACTTTCACCCTTGCAAGACCGCCTTCTTTCATATTTTGGTCTTAAGCTTTCTCCTTCTTTCCCCTCACCAACGACACCCTCACATAATCTCCATAACTCTTGAATTTTTGCCAAAATTTTGCAACCCTCATCTTGCGATTGAAACCCTTTTATCCCATTTTTTTCTCAATGTATGTTTGAACTCTTGGGAGGCTTGCTTGACTTGTTAAATTGAGGAGACCTTGAGCTAAAGAAGTAATTAATTGATTGCTTTATTGTGATATATGTGAGCATAACATCCATAAAGATTGATTAAGGGTGAATTGAGATGAATTAAATGTAGGGTTGATGATGAGATGTGCTTGAAGTTTGATGAATGAATTCGTTTTGTTCTTGATGTATGGAAACCCTAGGTTATAGATTGTTTTAGGGATGAATTGATGAGGAATTGAAGTTTTTTTAAATTGATGAGGAATTGAAGTTTTTTAAGGTATAATTGAGGTGTAATTGATGAACTATCATGAAGGTGTCAAAATTTGGAAGAAATATAACAGCCCAGACCACTCGCTTGTAGATATTGTCCGCTTTGGGCTAATGCCTTAGTGCTCCCGACCTGCACTGTTTTGCTTTTTCAACGTGTAGGGCTCTTTTGGATACTACCCCCGCAGGACTTCTCAGGAGGTCACCTATCCTGGTACTACTCTTTCCCGAGCACATTTAACTTTGGAGTTCTGATAGGATTCAGTGCGCTAGGGCATGGAAAACACATCTACAAGGGGAAGGTATCCACACCCTTATAAGGAGTGCTTCACTCCTTCCCAACCGATATGGGATTTCTCCCCTCCCTCGTGGAGGCCTAGCATCCTCGCTGGCCCATCGGTCTGAGTACTGACTCTGATACTAATTGTAACAGCCCAAACCACCCGCTTGTAGATATTGTCCACTTTGGGCCAAAGCCTTAGTGCTCCCGACCCGTACGATTTTGCTTTTCTAGCATGTAGGCCTCTTTTGGACACTACTCCTACAGGATTTTTCAGAAGGTCACCCATCTTGGTACTACTCTTACCCAAGCATATTTAACTTCGGAGTTCTGATGGGATCCGGTGCGTTAGGGCATGAAAAATTCATATACAAGAGGAAGGTATCCACACCTTTATAAGGAATGCTTTGTTCTCCATCCCAGCCGATGTGGGATTGGTAGCATTCTGAATTGATTTGAAAAGGTTAGATTGAAGGAAAGTGAGGGAATCTATTGGAATAGTATGAACTAGTATGATTTTACTGAACATGATTGGGTATTTCGGTTATATCTTGATCTCTAGTCATCCAAATGAGATGATTTTTTATTTGGAGTAAACTAGAGAAATAGGGCTACAAGTTAAGTGAAGAAATCTAATTTTGATTCAGTCTCTAAGATTTTCAATTTTTGAATGAAAGTTGAGTATAATGTACTATTTCAATATAAGAACAATAGATCGAAATTCAGCTTTTGAAAAAATCTGAAAGTGATTCAATGAGTTATGAAATATGATTTTAATGGTTTTATTGAGGTATAAGCCTAAGTAAAAATTATACTTAGATGAGTCTCGAGATAGGATTGATTTTGTGACAAGGATAATGGAAAAATACCTGGGATTGTCATGAACAAGCATTATACATATTTCATTGCATAGATGTACATTATTAAATACTTATAATTGTGCAAATTGTGATATGTATATATTGCTTGTTATAGAGGAGCAACTGAAACGTCAACTTCTAGACATTTTCTGAACATCCAAATGTTAGCTTCGGGAGTGACTTGTGAGTAACCTAGACGGTTTCTCTCAATTATTGCTTGCTTTAAATTGTGGTTTGAATGATAGATGAATGTGACTGATTGTGTTGATTCCAGACAATGAAGGTCCGATGATTGTGATATATGAATGATATACTGAAGTGCTCCTTGTATGTGAATGTGACGGAATAAATGACTCAACAACGATGTTGAATGTCAGACCTTGGGTCCGATGAAAATTGTGAATTGAATGTGAATGTGCAAGCATGTGATTGATTGAGAAAATGATATGTGAAGCATTTCGATACATGAATGCATGTAAGATAAAGGAAGTTGTGACCGGAGTTGTCAGTGAAAAAGAGCTTAAAGCTCATAATGTGAAAAGAGCCTCAGGCTCAGTTGTGAATGTACCCGGTATCCACTAAGGGATATGGGACATAATTTGACACAAATCAGTATCCACTAAGGGATATGAGCTAGTAAAAAGGCACTCGATCACAATGACAATAATAAATAAAAGTGAGTCTCACGTGCATTGCATTTATACTTGATATGTGTATTATATATGAATGAAAGGATTATGATGATTGTTACGAAAGTGAAATGTGATATTTTATTAATATGCAAAAAGATGTGAATAATATGTTACTGTATTAATGTGATGCATGAATTGAGTGAACCATTGATGATGGTTACCTCATTGAGTTCTCAAAACTCATCAAAATTGCAAAGTTGACTTTTCAAGACCGAGAGACGATATTAACTACCGAGGGACGCTACAAGCAGTGTAGACTTGTACTTTTGGGAAAGAGAAGAAATGGCTTAAAGGTTGGTTAATGGGATATGGATAGATTAGATAGATTTTGTGTATTTTCCTCTTTCATGTAGCACGTTTTTGTATTAGGCTATGATGTTGTATAAGTGTGAATGTTGAAAGATACATTGTATAATGTTCAGTTTTATGAAATGAAATGAGGAAAAGTTGGTTTTAAAATATTGTGACTTTTCTTATGATGTTTATAAGAGAATAAAGATAGATGATGCCATGTTAAGTGAATGTAGTGATTGATCGTAGCGCGTCATTATCATAGGTTATGTACTGGAATATCTGCCAGGCGTCTTGGTATGTACCCTAAGGTAAGGAGCGCTACAAGAAAAGTTGAAGGAAAATGAAGGTGAAATTTTTGGTTCACCTATCCCACGATCGTGGGAATTGTATGGTTCATTCCCACGATCGTGAAAATGCTTGGCTTTTCGTAAACTACAAGTGAACGGTTATCAAAGTGAGTAATAAATCGGTAAGAACCTAGACGTGTCCACAGAGATTATGAGAAAGTTCAAATCTATGCTAGCTAACAGTGTTTGAAATCGGGTTGAGTGAAATTTTAAGAAATTAAAAACAATGTAAATAATTTTTAATAACTCAAAAAAATTTCTAAACAATTACCCAATTCAATGCGACCAAATTAACTATGAATATGACAAATTTGTGCAGTAATTAATTAAGAAAAGAGTGCAACAATTTACTAATTAAAGGTATTCACGTCAATGTGGAATGACTTTCTCTTAAGGAATGATATTTTTGTCAACCTTAATATTGAATTAGCTATCATCCACAAATGAATAATCCTAACCTTGTATGCGAATTTTAAGAGTAATTAATCCCCTTCTCCCAAAGGTGAATTAATCTATCGACTCTAAACATCACTTAGTAATCCCTTACTTAAGTTCTTCCTAGAGTTTCTTAAGTTCCAAACTCAACCTTCTAGGTTTCTTGGGTCTCCCAACTTCACAAGAAAATCCTAGTTGAAATTCCTTCAATCTTCTAGCAAAAACCCCCCTTTTTCCAAAGGTGAATTTATATCAAGCAAACTTCTAATAATCCAAAGTAAGAGCAATTAAACCCAAGGAAAATCAACAAGAGTATAAATATTCAGTCATGGATTCCAGCAAAATTCAATATTAAAGCATCATCAAAACATCAAATTCCTAAGAGAAATTAAGAATTCAGCCATAAATCATCAAGTCAAGCAATCCAAAAATATAAACCCTAAACAAGTTCATGAGGGAATTAAATATAAATGAAGGTTGTGTGTTCTGTTCTGCTTATGCGTGGGTCTGTCTTTGGAGTGGGGGTTGTGGTTCTTTTTGGTGGAGTAAAGCTGTGCCGTTTCTGTGTTTGACGGAGGCAGCTTGAGTGGAAAGGTAATGTGATGGAGGCTGCGTTGTTGTTGGGTGAGGCAACATTGGTGTGTGCTGAATGAGTGGAGAGTTTATGTCTTCGTTGTGAGTAAATGGAGGTTGGAGCTTTCGTGTGTGAGTGGAGAGTAGATGCTTGAATGGGGGTGGTGTGAGTGTTGTGGAGTGGAATTTTTGTTGGAGTTGCGTGAATGGCTGGTGGATGGAGGCTACTTGAATTTTTAGTGAAGGATGGAGTTGGCGGCGTGGAGTGCTTGTGTGAAGAGGCTGCTTCTTTTTTTTTGCTAGAGAGTGTAAGTGAATGGGGGGTTATTTTTTTCCAGTATGGGGGCTGCATGCCTTCCTTCTATTGGTTGGAGGCAGAGTTTTCTTTTTGTTTCTGTCCCTCTCCCATGCTAAACCCTCACTGTTTCATTTTTCAAAAATGCTGGCCATCTCCCCCTACAAAGCTGTGTTTTTGCAACTTTTTTTATCTACCTAAAAGGCTGAAGCCTTCTCTTTTTGCTTTATTGCATTTCACACATGCATAATCAACAATTTGCTACTGTCTTGTTTTTCTTCATGTTTTGTCGTTTTGTCCCATCTTTTCTCAGCTGCTTGTCCATACACTGAAGCATTGACCAGTCTTCCAAATTGCTATTTTTTTGCTTTATTTTTCGAAAAAATTCCTAACAATCAAATATTATAAAACAACAATTTAGCATAATATTTATCCCAAAATATTGCACAATTCACTTACATTAATGCATCAAATAAAAGCCTATCAGCATCTCTATCATTGGCAGTGAGGAAAAATTGTGTTTTGTGTTCTGGTTGAATCATATATGGATAAGACACTATACATTGGTGCTTTTAGACTTGATTAGGGCTTAAAATGGACTTAGTTTGATGTTGAATCAACTGGTTAAGTGTTTGACGAGTTTAGGTTGTTGATTGATGTTATAACTTAAGGAATGGATTTTTTGATATCAACGTATATGAATTTGAGAATTATGATTTGTTAACGGTATAAGGATGTTCTTATGAATGCAAATGTGATTTAAAGTATATAAGTAATGAATTAGGCATGATTGAATGAGAATTGGGAAATTTTGTAAATATAATACTAGAAAGGGATCGATGAATGTACGTTTGATGAATTGAGAGTAATCAAACTTACTTAATGCATAACCCAATTGCAAACAGGATACATACAAGCTATGATGAATGAATGAGCAAGATTTATGAATAAGATTACATACCCGGGATAGTCAATTGAGCATGCATTAAAGATAACACATATACATGTGTATGATTGGGTGTTCTTTTGATTAAACAAGTTAGTAATGTGTAAATATGTGTGTATTGCATGATATAAAAGCACAAATTGACCGACAACATCCAGACATTGTTGAATCATCAAGGCAATAGCAAATCTGGAGCATACTATGAGTTAACCTAGATGTTTTCTCACTATATTTGATTTTTTTTGTTTAAATTCCAATTATTGAATTGTTACCTATGAGATTGTGATAATTCCGAACATTGATAGTCCAAGGAGTCCAATATTCGGGAATGTATTGGAAGTGCTATCTACTTGTATGTGAATATGGAAAATTGAGTGCTCAACTGAATGTTGAATGTCGGACTTAAATCCGATGAATGTGATAAATGACTATGCATACTGAATGAAAACGATTGATAGTATATTGTGTGAAATGATGCATTTCATGACATTAATATACTTGTTCAGATAAAGAAGTTGTGATCGAAATGACTAATGTGAAAAAGAACTTAAAGCTCAGGAAATGTGCACACAAAGCCACAGGCTCAGTTATTAATAAGCCTGGTTTTCATAATGGGTATGGGATAGTATCTTAAATGAGCCCGATATCTGCAATGAATATGTGATAGTTAAATAGGCGCTCGGTCATGACAAAAATAAAAATAAAAATAAAAATAGAGTCTCATGAGCATTTGCATATACATATCCTTACATGTGTCCTAAGAATGATTGGAAAGAATCATTGATTTGTGTTAAATAGTGATATGAACTACCTGTGTATATGTTGATGATATGAATGATTAAGATGAGTGATTGGATTGTTTTGAGATGACTTTATGAAATGCTTATAATCCTAATATGCTTGTGAAATATGATATGTATATTGTGATTTGGTATACAAACTGAGTGATGTGATGAATGAGAATTGATTTTGAATAACGTGATATATTCGTGAAATTGGTTTTATACTCCTGATATTTATGTTTTGACATGAGCGGGCACATCAATGATGGTTCACCGACTGAGTTCGCAAACTCATCAAAATTGCAACGTTGATTTTCAGGTACTAGGGAGACCTAACTTCTAAGGCAATCTAGTAGCAGTCTAGTATTGTCCATTTTGGAATCGAGAATGGCTCAAAGGTCTGGTCAGATGATGTCTGAGCAGTTTAGTTAGAAAGATTATGTTAACATCCCATTTCATGTTAGATATTTTGTACAGGACAACAAACTCTCAGATGTTTTGTGATGTAAAAATGTGGATTATGAGATGTAATGCTACAATGTAAATTATGTTTGCGAATGAAATGGGAAAAATGTTTTTATGAATATTATGTGTATGATGCCTTGAATATGATAATGTGATTGCTCTAACATGCCATTCTTGTGAGATATGTGCTTGGATATTTTCTGGAATGTTGGGTATATGTCCTGTAAGAGTGGTACGTTACATGCAAAATCAATTTTATTCTAACTCTCTTCCTTTTGCATACCAATTCAATCAACATTAACAATGAAACACATTATTCATGGATAGATTTCAACCAATTCAGAATATCAGTTAAAAGAATTTATATAATCGAGATTATAATAAGCTTTAAAAAATCGTTAAAAATTCAATGAAAATTTTGTTCTTAGGCTCAAAAACTAATGAAAAATATGGGTATTATGTGTGTAAATAATATGCAATATCATTCAACTTGAATATTTCAATGATTATTAAAAATATGACTTACAAAAACAATTTTATTCTAACTCTCATCTTTTTGTATACCAATTAAATCAATATTAAAAAATGAAACATAATATTCATAAATAGATTTCAACTAATTCAAAATATCATTTAAAAGAATTTTATAATCAAGATTATAATAAGCTTAAAGAAATTATTAAAATTTATTAAACCCATCTCCACACTTAAAATTGTACAATGTTCCTAATTGTACACAATATAAGCATTTAAAAATAAGTGAGAGCGTTAAGTTGGTATTTTCCTGATTGTGACAATTTTCTAATTTCAGATCCATCATTGTTAAACTACATCCTTTCAAAATATAAACAAGAAAGGGATAAAAAGAACATGGAAATAACATAAAATAAAATAACGTAAAATAAAATAAAATCTTATACTAACAAATGAAAAAAAATTAAAATTAAATATAAACATATCCTAATTCATAGGTTACCTCTCATGTAGCGCTTGTTTAACATTGTTAGCTCGACGTGCCCTTTATGCTTAACTTCATCCTGGATTAATAATGAGTGGCTTGCTTCCACCCATTTCTCAGCAAGGAGATTTTGAAGCCTATAAGTAAGCCACCTATTGCAAAATAATAACAAGGACATAATTTATCAAATTAATAGATCCAATTGTAAGCATTAATGCCCTTTTTAATGACAAATTGTTAATGAAAGAGGGAATAACAAAAATCTCTAAATATTCAGTTGATTTGAACAATTTGTCTTCAAGGAAGTGGGAACCCTCCGTACTTAAGGTCACTACCAATGCTTTAGTAGTAGTCTCCTTATTTGGTTCCTTCGCCAGTTCTTCTTCAACCATCTTTGTCCACTCTTCTTCTTCTTTCTAGGCAGAGGTTTCTGATTTATCTTCTTCAATTATCTCCTGCCACTTCTCTACTTCTTCTTCTTGGATGAAGGCTTCTTCATCTTCTTTAAGAAGCTCTTTGTCAATCCATTCATGAGACCAACCCTTGTCTTGTCTTCACTCTTGAATTTAATTCGGTTAGCTTTAATTTTAGCAAGGATTTTTATTATCTATAATACTTGTTTCCTCTTCCTCTTCCTCTTCCTCTTCCACTTCTACTTCTTTTGCTTTCTCTCCTTCTGGAAGCTCGTTTCCATTCCTAAAGGTGATTGATGTTCTATATTCTTCAGCATCAGTTTCAATAGAACTGGGCAAACTCCCTTGCATTTAATCAGATATTATCTCTGCCAGCTGATCCATCTAATTCGCCAAATTTTGTATATGATCCTCTATTTCCTAATGCTTTATGATTGATTCTTGAATCAAATCAACTATTATATCTTCCAAAGTTGGCTTGTTAACTGGAGTTGCTTAGGACTGTAAATATTCAACTGGAGCGCAATAGTTCCATCTATAAGCGTAAGAGTTACTACACTCTGAATTGTAGTTGTTCCTGTATAGTACACCTTGAAGTTGATCATACATGTTTGATTGCTCCCATATATAAGTTGGTGCTCGACATTCATGATTGTAGTAAGTAGTCCTACAAATGTCACAATATGACATAGACATCAGTTGAACCTCTGAAAACATTTGAGCACACCTCTCTCTCCTATATAGCGAGTTTTGTATTACAAAGACATATCCTGGCTTCCATAAAACTATTGTTTGCTCAATCCTTCCATTGTGAGTTGTGGCTATGACAACGAATTGTAAATTCTACAATAAACCATAAACTCAAGATCAAATAAAGAAATTCAAAAGATAATTAAGTTAATAAGCCACAAATACAATACAATACAATACATTAAAAATAAAATAAAATAGTATACAGAAAATAATGACTAGTATAATAGCATTCAGGTGTTCCTAATATCAAAGTCCCCGACAATAGTGTCAAAAACTTGATTGATTTTGTCTGAGTTAGTCAATTATGAAATAATCACAAGTGCACAACGTAGCTATAGCTAGTACCGAGAAGTACAGGTCGATCTCATGAATATAAATGTCAGATCCCGTTCCCGGAACCCAACTCTTGAACTATAAAGCATTGAAACATAATCATCTTACCTTGACGGGTTAT
>JANZLH020000139.1:1011621-1026549 GCA_026770325.2 Erythroxylum fimbriatum
AATAAAAAATTAATTATTAAAATTAAATTTTTATCAAATTAAATTTATTTTCTGAAAATGAAAAAAATATAAATTACTTACAATCCGCGACATTTAAGAAACAAATGTCGACGTCAAGTAAACTCGGAAATCTGCGACATTTTTTGTCTAACCTTTTAATGATATTTTCCAAAACGTCACGGAATGTCAGCATTTTTTGTAACATTTTCCATAAAACGTTACGGATACCTTTTGCCTACATTACATTTCGCGACATTTTTTGCGGTGTTTTTTAAAACGTTGCAAATACTATATAAGAAAACTTTAGAAAAATAGAGAAAAACGTCAAAATAGAAACGCATAGAACAGAGAATGCACCTCAGTGAGCTGCAAAAGCCAACTGTTTAAGCAAAAAACCTATACATTTCGATCGTGGACCTAAAAACACAAACCAAAATAACAGGGACAGCTACAAGAGTTTCTCAACAAACAGATGGCAAGAACTCTGTTACGTGGACCTGCTACTGTTTTCAGATCGAATGGCAAGAGTTTCCAGAAGAAATGGATCGAAAAAGTCAAAAATGGGAATTGTATCTCCAGAATCATTAGACCAACTTGAGCACACTCCGCCATTCTTCTAATAGTATGACTTAAAAAAGAAACTCGTCTAGGCCTCACCAATCACCATACATTTCGGATATTTACAAGAATAAAAAGAAAAAATAACTTTATAAACAACGGACCATATGATAAGAGAAGAAAAGAAGGTTATCAAATTAATAGTATCAGTAGTCCCTTCACAAACTAAGATTGCATTTGTTCTTCTGGCCTTATATCCAAGTGCATAAAAATAAAATATCACTGGCAACGTAAGATGACCTTAATATGCCTTTAACCATCAACTTCAGCCTCTGTTGCGCTACGTAGTCATTAAGGTAGTGATATCTTATTGATACTCCCTCCTAGTAGTGCCGCCAATGTCTTCCCAGCACTAATGTCGGGTTATTTTCAAGAAGAACAATGTGGCATTGCAAAGGTCAACCGTCGGATGCTAGTTGCTGACATCTTTTTCGCAGGATAACTAACCAAGGTCAACCGTCGGATGCTAGTTGCTGACATCTTTTTCGCAGGATAACTATCTGACTATTATTGAACAATTTTGACCATTTTCGTAAGGTTGAACAAAGATTCATTGTATTTTTTGGTTTTTTAATAATTTATCGGTGAAGTTACATAATTTGACGTAGATAAAGATAATAAAGAAGCTCAATAAATGATATAAATTAACGGGTCGAAGTCCGGATAGAAAATAAATCTCAATCAATATAGACTGGACCTAAATCAATTTTGTGATGGAAAAGTCCGATATAGATATTATATATAAAATTTAAGGTCCCCTACAATTGCTTATATATCAAACGTAAGTATAAGAATTCTCTGACTTATTAAGAGAGCTTACACCTTGAGAAAACTATAGAAAGATCTTACCTGCGTCCCGGAGAATAGTTTCCGTGAAGACAGCGGTAGATTTACGTTCGTTTCAGCTTCAAAAAACTTGTTTAAAGTTACGAAGACTGAAATCAAGTATTTTCACATTTCTTTATTTCTTATCTTTTTATGTTCGATCCGAAATACGCAACTAAAGTACCGTATTACAACTATTCTTGCTGACCTTGATGAATTAGGTGGATCAATTAATGAGCAATTAATTTCTGATTTAGTCTGCTTGACTCGGTGAATCATAAAATTCAAACTTATTCATACATAAATATGAACGTTCAACGCAGGTATTTGTCTATAGCTAGCTTAGAATTGAATCGTGAATAAAAGTAGCCGAAAGCTGAAAATTTAATGACTTGATTTGATTTTTCCCATGCATTGTTTTCCTACAACTAGACCACTTTATTTTCCCTGAGACATCATACCCCTATCTCTTGAGTATGCTATACAGTGATGAATTATGCCATTGATTGCCCTACGAAGTCAACGCACATAAAATAATAGCGAAGTCAAAGCCAAAGCAAATATGTATATATTTTTTCCCTTTTCAATTCAAGCTCAGTCTTATCAGAAATGTCTTGGGTCACAGACTCACCAATGTCTTCGGTAACTCGTGGGATATAGGGTTTACCAAGACAACAGCGTATTATACGTACATGGGGTGTTGTGTTTTCTGTTCATTTTTGGTTTCATTTCCGGTGCAAAGTGCAAACCCACATTGAATGCCACGCGGTCTTGTGAGGCGCAGAAGGATCATTGGCACAGCTGACTTTGGCTTGTCGATTGAGTAAATGCATTTGCTGTCATCTTTTGACTCTTTCTTTTTTGTGGTACCCTTTTGGCTTCTCTTATTTCATCTCACTCCCTCCCCCTCTCTTTGGAGTCATTTTTCTATAAATTTGCTTCAAGCTAAGAAACTGATCCTTAGATGCTTGTGTTCCAACTTTGGAAAAGAAATAATACGAAGATTGTGCGACGGTAGAAGAAAAACTCGATCTTTTTGCTGGGGTTCGAATGAAGCTTGGCGGACTTTAAAGAGAGAAAGAAAGAGAATAACTAGGCGTGATTATGGGCAGGCCACCTTGCTGTGACAAGATAGGTGTGAAGAAAGGACCGTGGACTCCAGAAGAAGATATCATTTTGGTAACATATATTCAAGAACATGGTCCTGGGAATTGGAGAGCTGTGCCTACAAAAACAGGTAGTTGATCAAATATCATCACTTCGATTAAGCACCTGTTTTTGTTTTTTTAAATATATTCTGTTATGGGTTCCAGTGAGTTTATTCATTTCCATGGCTTTTCAGGTTTGCTCAGGTGCAGTAAGAGTTGCAGGCTTCGATGGACAAACTACCTGAAACCTGGGATCAAACGTGGTGATTTCACTGAACAAGAGGAGAAGATGATAGTCCACCTCCAAGCTCTTTTGGGCAACAGGTAAAATCTTATAATTAATCATTATTTCCTTTTTTAGGTTCTCTGTTTTCTCTTTCTCAAATTTGAAAATTACTATGTGACTGTTTATCTCTGTTGTGAAGTTGATGTGATTTGAAATGGTGCCATTTATATTTTTGGGTGACTTGGATGGCTTAATTTCTGAACGTAAAAGTAATGTTATTCATCGATTGTAATGCAGATGGGCTGCCATAGCTTCATATCTTCCTCAGAGAACAGATAATGACATAAAAAACTACTGGAACACCCATCTGAAGAAGAAGCTTAAAAAGCTTCAAACAGGGTTTGAAGATCATGCAAGGGAAGGATTATCATTGACTACTACTCAACAATCCATCTCAAGAGGACAGTGGGAGAGAACGCTACAAACTGATATTCACATGGCTAGACAAGCTCTATGTGAGGCCTTGTCCCCAGAAAAACCAAACTGGTTAACCGAGTTGAAACCTTCAGTTGGAAATAATTCAAAGCAGACTCCAACATCAACCTATGCATTAAGCACTGAAAACATTGCTAAATTGCTTAAAGGATGGATGAGAAACGGGTCGAAAAAGTCCCAAACAAGCTCAACGACTACTCAGAATTCGTTAGCTAACATGCAAGGGGCTGATTCTGCGTCTAGTGAAGGTCCTCCAATCAAAGCTGACAACAGTAGCATCAATTTAATAGATACATTCAACTC
This sequence comes from Erythroxylum fimbriatum, assembly GCA_026770325.2. Classification (NCBI taxonomy): domain Eukaryota; kingdom Viridiplantae; phylum Streptophyta; class Magnoliopsida; order Malpighiales; family Erythroxylaceae; genus Erythroxylum; species Erythroxylum fimbriatum. The sequence goes on from JANZLH020000139.1 coordinate 1,015,237, forward strand.
ACTTTTCGGTTTCGAGTCTTTTGCTTCTTCGAATTCAGACTTGTCTGTGTCTATGTCGCCTGATGGTAGCCTTTTCCAAGATGAAAGCAAGCCTGATTGCAGTGCTCAACTGCCGCTTTCATTGCTTGAGAAGTGGCTGCTTGATGATGGAATTACTCAAGAAGGACCATTCTAAAGATGTTGCAATAGATGAAAATAATCTTTTCTAGGTGGGAACCTTATTTCTTGTGGGGGTTATATGCTACTTGTTTTTTTTCCCTAAAGGGATCCCCAATTTAGGGTAATTTAAACAATCTTCTAATTGTGGTATGTGTTTTTTTTTCCTACCTAGGCCTTCGAATTTATTCATTTCAGGTTGGCCTTACCAGTCAGAGATTCTTACTCCATTAGTGCCACTGCACAAGAAGTGTAAATTTCACATTGATCCTCTCTGGTGTAGAGAATAAAGTTCCAATATTGATTATTACAGGGTTAAAAACCACAATTTGCGTTGCTTTATTTTTACTTTGAAACATTGAAACAAGAGGTCCATCCTTCAGAACTTACAAGTTTAATTTACTAACAAAATCAAGTATATGATCATCATCTTTGTGTTATGCAGTAATAATTTAAGAGATACTGACTATAATGACTATGAGAATCACCACTACCTAACTTTATCTTTAACCCTATTTGGATCAATGGTAACTTGCCTTTTTGCATCAACCGGTTTTTTGATTTAGAAGATCTTGAATTGGCAAACCTGAACCAGCACTTTTGTTGAGCTTTTATGTCCATAAGAAATTTGCTTCCCATTTGCTGTTGCAATTAGGAAGGGAAAGGTTAAAGGAAGGACGAAGCAGCTAAGTAAATAAAAGGCATGCATTAGCATTTATTGCGTGGACTGTGATTTAACCTTTTAGCTTTCTTGTGAATTTTGTGCATGCTAGGTTGGCAGCAACAAGAAACAAAGTCAACAACCCGTGCAGCTTTGCGTATTGCAATTGCTCGGGCAGGCTATCTCTTTGATTTGAACTAAATAACAATCAATTATATTAATGCTCAACTAAATCAGGATGCTTGGCATTGCTTTCTAGACGCCTCATCACGACTTAAGGGGTATACCAAACAATTTAAAATGTGTTCATGATAACTTGCAAATAATTCAAAGTAAATAGAAGCTATCCTAAGTTATTAGTCTAAAGCTAATCCCTACTTATAGAATCTTGAAGTTATTTAGGACTGACATGAAGAAAGATGGCTCTAACTCACCTTAAGCTTTTTAAGTGTTCAATTAAGAATTTCTAACTTAGCATTGCAACGTCCCAGTCTTGTAAATGCCTCATGAGTTTACACTTCATACCAGAATAGGTCAAGTATCTTTTTTTTTTCCAAGAGGTCATGTATGGGATGAAGGCATGAAGTCCATGAGTAATTAGTCCTCTCTTTCCATGAGTAATTAGTCCCTTCTCTTTCTCCAATAAATGTTCTTTCCACTCAGTTTAAAGAGAAATTTAAGGGTAGGGATATACTTGCCTTGAAGATCTGCAGAATGGCATTTAATGCACATGTGAACAGTGAAGAGCAGTTTCTAATTTACTTGACTTTGGTGTTTTCTTTTCATGTTTTTACAGATACCATAAATAACAGGACACTTGCAGGACTAGTAGGAATTTGATGCTGGACATGCAAGTAATCCATATAATTCATTACTTCCATACTGTAAAGGCGTGGGAAGAGGCATAAGTCCCTCATGAATTTCATTATCAATGGAACAACAAGAAAAGTTTTTTTTAAAAAAAGTGTCCCTATCTACCTACCCTGTAAATAAACAAAACCCTATGATAATTATGGCTTCAAATGTTGGATCTGCGTAGAACTCCGTTCATCTCTCAGAGGACAAAGTCAAGATCTCATCTTTGCAATAAAGCACTACGGCACAGACATCGTTAAGTACAAATACGTGTGGTGAAGTGACTCGTATATTGGGCTCAAGCTGGCTAACTGATTAGTGCAAATCCCAAAGGGCATGCAAGACTTTTCCTTTCTAATTTTGTTCAGTGGCTAACTTGTTAATTTCTAATGCTCGTCGGACTGAAATTATAAAAGATATAATCGGTAAAAGAATATGACTCAGAACTCTTCGACCGCAAATCAAGTTCAACAGAAACCATGAAAAACTCAATTTCTGGTTAGTATATGCTTCCCCAGATAATGCACAATGCTTCTAGCACGCCACTGTTACTGAGCATGGACCCAGTACAGAAAGAAACACAGAGCAGTAAGCATTTAATCAGTCTCTTATTGCGTATGCCCAAGTAATTTTAACAGTAAAATAGATTCCAATGCCAGGTGGTACCAATGACTCTTATCCTTCAAGTCGAATAGACTAATGAGCTGTTGATCACAATCAAAGCAATAATTCCATAGCATAAGTTGGACTGTCTTTATTGGTCTAGTAAGATATTGTTCTGAAGACAAGATCATGTGCTTCTCGTGCCTTCTACCTCAAGAGCCCAATAGCCCACTCACCATCATGTTTGCATTTAATTTAACATGTGGATCGCTTTCAAGTTATGTGTATTTTGTAGGTTCGTAAGCGTACAACAATTTTCTTAAGTAAATTCAGTAACATACAAAAACACAATTGACCTAGTACGAAGACCTATTTATTTATATACTAAACCAGTATGAGTCGAGTTACTACCAAGACGGCTTTTTTAATTGCAACTAACGCCCTTGTCTATCTATGCGACAAAGGCAGGCGAGTGCTTAGTCAGTGTGGATCGCTATGGAGGCATATCACATGCCAAAAACCCTCAAGTAACCAATAAGAAGAGCATTCTTGACTTGCATGCCCCTTTTGTCCAAGGATAAGTATAGGCCAAATTAGTCTTGGAAGATATTAATTACGTTTTGTCAACAGGCAACGCAAAGAAAGCTACCCATCTCTATCTTTGCGGAGTAGTTATAACTCATGCATTGATTGCTTTTTGATGTGAGTGATGATCTTCATCATCAGCTTTGGTGTTGAAAGCTGCTACTCACTGCAATTTGTTTGCTTCCGAGAGCCCGTCACCAAATTCTAGTCAACTTGTAAGCATACTTTTCTCATTGTGCATAATGCATGATAGATAATTACCAAAATGTGTTCCCTACAAAACAGTACTTACGGGGAAACTATCCATGATAATGGCCAGATAGTCAATAACGTATTTTGACAAATTGGGTTAACTATATATAATTTCTAAAATGGTTAGACTTGGTTGAACTCATAACACCTTTATATGTTTAATTTGAAAGATAATGATAATAACAACAATCTTTACTATCTTATTGTTGGTTTATAACCTACGTTCAATCTATCGGTTTAGTGAAAATTATTTATAAACATTGTTTATATTATATATGTTTAGATGTGAATGATAAATTCCAAGAGATAAATGTACATTATAAATGAAATTATGATAAGATTATAATTATCAAATTCATGTTGCATTTATGTATCATCCTTAAATCGTTCATAATCATTATTTTATTAACACATGACATTAATAGGATGTCAAAAGACTAGCACATATTATATTTTTCCTTATAAAAGAAATAGTTGATCTCATAGATTAAAATATGAAGATATTTAAACAAATGCTTGGGTACTTGTTAGAGAATAAGTTTACTGAACTTATCCCATTTGGAGTATTACTCGTATGTTTATGAAAATTCTCAATATGATAATTGTATAAATGATCCTTTGACGTAAGATCTCCAAAGTATTTTGTATAGAAAATTGTTATATTTAGATACTATTTATGACTTATTCTAGTCAATAATAGCTCAGTTTGTAGGTATAGAATATAGCATGAACCATACAAAGATAGTTGAGTGATTAATATAGAATTTATCATCCTAAAGTAATTCGAGAGAATATTTTATTTTTTTTATTATTACTGATTTGAGAAATCCTTGACAAAGGTAAAATGCTAATTTAAAAATAGTTTTCATATGTCATTAATTGAATTAATTACTAATAGTATAGAACTAATATGATTGGACTCAAATAGATTAGATGTTAATTACATACTTTCTATCTAATTATAACATTATATAATGAAATGATTGAATTACACAGAAAAATTATGCATATAAAGATTAGTCAAAACTACTTTGACATTCTGAAATATTTGGGTGGTTATGATGCATTGCTAGACGTTAATCGTGATTTATGGATATAAATTATTTAATTTAAAAACTAAAGATAAGTCAAAGAAGTTTAGTTTATCTAATCCTAAATATAATTCAGGGTTATAATTTATATGCATTGTTAATATATTTAAGAATCTAATGGGTGTCATACAAAAAACGAGTTGAAGAGAAAAAAAAGTATTTAATCACGTTGGACTTGATTGTAAACTTAGAAACTTTAAATATAAGTTATTTAATAAATAAGAATCAATATGAGATATATAAGGATGGCAATGGGCTGACGGCCCATGGCATGGCCCCCAGCCTAACCAGAATCTGATCCTCCTTCATTTCTTTATAGTTTCTTTCATATTGATTATATACGAATCAAATCTCTTTAGAAAGTCAATTCGGTCGTTGTGGTCGGACTTTATTATGGATTTCTGACCACATTCTCCATGGGCCCCTCTTATCTCTTCCTTCTCCGAGCTCAGCCACTGGCAGGCCAACCCAGCCCTGCTTGATTTATTATTTTAAAAAAATTCAAAAATGACGTAGTTTTATAACTCTAGGTCGGGCCTTGGGTCAGGCAGGGCCTTGGGTCAGGCAAGACCTAGATAGCCCTAGCCTGAGCCCGTCTTGTGACCTAGTCGAGCCACAAAATCTTGGCCTGTGGTCTGTTGACTTAAGGCCAGGTAATTGCCATCCCTAGACATATAAGATCTTATTTGGAAATAATTGGTATTTAATTAAAATTTTTGTAATTTTATTTAAAATTTAATTAAAGTTAGAATTTAATTTCAATTAAATTACTCAAATATTTTAAACCTATTATAATAGGCTTACACTTCAAGAGAGCTAGTACTTCTTTTTTAATCTTCTCTACAATAGTTGTAAATTTCTCTCAACACATTTTTTAAATACCATTAGAGGTTGAACATTTGTGTAACTAAAGCAGTTGAGATGGGTTGATTTCAAAAACGATTTGAAGGAAATGATAAGAAAATAAATCAAGCTTCGGAATAAGGTATGAATTATAATCATGCGTTGTTTTATTTTATATGTTAATCATGTTCTAGAATTTAAGTGATATTAGCTTTGAGAAATTATATAAAAAAAGTTTCGTATTTATTCTACTATAAGCAAAATAAGATCTCGCCCCAATTTCTCAACACTTATTTTATCCAATGCTTTTTCTATGTCACGGCACCTCAATAGAATGAGGATTTGCTCATTGTCTAAATGTAGCACCCCACTCTCGAAAGACACATACCTGACATCCTAGGTGATATCCAAGTACGTACCCCACAAGGGTGACATGCTAGAACGATCATTCAGTCAAAATTCATTACAAAACTTTTGTTTCTTTAAAACAATGTACACGTATGCGGAAATCATTAATTAAATGAGTCCCACTTCATTTAAAAACATTTAGTGGCATGCTAAAACAGTAATCAGTCGAATCCCATTGCAAAGTCACCTAAGCAATAAACGCATATGCGAAAAATTGATAATCAATTTCGTCCCGATTTATTTATAATAATTTCAATAATAAATGATACAAACATTATTGAACACATCGGAGTTTCAGTAATCACTTGGGCCTATTAGAAAACAAAAACATTGAAATCATAAAGTCATTTCATTACCAAATCAATCACAAACACTTAATACAATTCTTGTGGAATATAATACAAAAATACAATCACTAAAGACATATGCAGGCGCAAACTGATCCCGACCCTAACTCATGCTCGTTTGCAGAATTGCAGTGGTTGAACTCCAATTGATCTAATTGGATAAATCCTCTGAAACTGAAAAGACACGTTGCAATTTTTTATGAGTTTTGCGAAATCAATGAGTGAACCATCATTGATGATTTCACTGGATTCATATACACAAATCACATATTTCGCAATTATTCATGCAGAACAAGTATATTCCAAATACTCACACTGTCATGGCACATCATTTAATTATTGCGAATCAGAACATATATAAACAAATACAGACGCATATGAGACTCCACATTTGTTATTATTGTTGTGACCGAATGCCTATCACATATACAAATACTGGCCCATTAGGCTCAATTAAAACAAATCACGGAGCATAGCTCTACGTGTAGAATCATATATCACAGAGCAGCTCTACGTGCAAGCGCTTAATACTGGCTACTCTGGTCATAATGCCTTTATCTGAGCATGTATTTTATGAAATGCAACAATTCATAATTTACCATATATCATAATCACTTATAAAGCACAGTCAAAATTTCATAATCATCGAACTTAAGTCTAGAATTCAACTTTTGTTGAGAATTCGCATAGCATAATACAATCAGAATTTCATAATCTTCGGACCTAAGACCGGCATTCAACTTTCGTTGAGAATCCACATTTTATACAGAATTATCGAACAAATCAGAGCATTTCCAATACAATCCCAAATATTTACTCCTCAGACTTTAAGTCCAAAATTCAGAAACAAATCTCAATAGTTCAATAATTGGAATCTTAACAAACCAAATCAAATCAATTCTAGAAAATTCATCAAGGTTGACTCACAGTATACTCCAATATGCTATTGCCTGGATGGATCGGCAATGTCTGACTGGCGTCCAATGTGCTCTTGTATAATATACAAAACATATTTACAAATATCACATTTTTGCACAATTATATACGTATTCCTTTATACACATCTACTTATATAAAATATGCACAATGCATGTTCAATGACAATTTCGAGGTATCTTATTGTGATCCTTATCATCAAATCATTCAGATATCAAAGCCCTCATTAATATCATTTGTACTTATAATTTGGACCAAAATAAGACATGTGGAATCAATTTTATAACCCAATTGACCACTTCATATTTTTCTAATAACATGCTTTCGGGTCAGCATTGCATAATTAATATGACAAGGTAAATGATAAAAGTAGGCAATACTTCCTTCTAGAAAGTTGTACTCCAATTTCATAAGTTTCCAATGATACCAAGTTCATCCAATTTGGTTTAGTATACTAAAAGTTATACTTAATTTACTCTGTACTATTCTATGAACTATAACTATACTGTGGATTGAACTTCAATTCAGATTCTGTAATTATTATAGACAAAATTAACATTTAATCTCTTCAGACAATTTGTATCCTTATGTCTCTAGTTAATCAAAACTAATAATCATCTCATTCTGAGGTCCAAAGATCAAGATATAGTCCAATTACCGGAGTATGTTCAGTAAAAATCATCCCAGTTATCATACTTCAGGATAGTCACATTTCACCTTAAATTGATTAACAATCTATTTCAAAAAGCTATAATTTTTTGTGGAGGTGTAGATAAATGTATTATGAAATTATTGGTTCAAGAACCAAGTCATTTGGACATCGGATGAAGAAGTTATGGCCAAAAGAAGCAAAGGTGTTTAGGGTGAGTTACTTCAGGCAAAGTCACCGTCGTGTTTATGGACAAGGGTGACTTTTAACTCACCCATGCAAAGTCACCGTCATGCTTATGCATGAGGGTGATTTCCAATTTTTCATGCAAAGTCACTGTCGTGCTTATGCACAAGGGTGACTTCCCTTCTGGGAAATTTTTGCAGAATTCTTCTCCTTCTCTTTCCTTATCTCACAGTTCCTACGCCATTTCCAACTTATCTTTTTTGCATTTTCACACCCATTGCAACTTATCTAACTCTAAAACAATTCAAAACTCAAGGATCAAAATAAAATTTCAAAACCAAAACTTCACATAAGCTTTCTCTCACCACTGTGTTCATCCTTTCTCTCTCTACTGTGATTTTCCATATTTCCATTTTTTTTCATTTCATCCCAACAACTTATCATTTCTAAATCACAACTTCACCACATCTTCATTTAATTTCATTAAACTCATTTCAAACCATGTGAAACCATCTCTAAAATACTTTACAATTACATACATGAACAATGAAATCACCACAGTCAGATTTTTGTAAACCAAAACATCAACTTTCCAACACTTTTGCATATCTATTTCAATATAAGAACAGAGTCTATTTCGTACTTTTCTGAACAATCCTAATTCACAAATGTAACATCTCACCCCGATGAAAAGGGAGAATGGTAATTTGGTAAAGGGTTAAGAGGGTTTAGGATTTATTTTGAAATATTCATGCATACTTGATGTGTGAATAGTGAAGATTGCACATGAAAATAACTGTACATGCATTCATGACATTTCTAGGTATATGTGCCTAAATGCGAAGTTGTTGTGGAAAATGTAGTAATTGTGTTTGAAAAAAAATTAATTGGAGTGATCCCTTATGTGTTTTACATTTTAGGGAAATTTTAGGAATTTTTCTGGAATTTTTCGGGGAAAATTTCCGGACCGAAAAAATCGCCAAGTGGTAGACCGATTGGTTTCTGGTGCTGGAAACTTCTGTCCAATGGCACTAGAATATTGGGTACATTATTTTGGGATTGTAATTAGGGCCATTGAAATATGATGGGTCAAAGATTTCATTTAATTAGGGTTCTTTAATTAAAGGGTTAGTAATTTTGTCTTGCTCTCTTATTATGCCAAGTGTCATGGTGACACACCTTACATTCATTAATGCTTGTAGTTGGTTCTACACATTCACGATACTTCTAAAAAGAGAATTGAAAGAGTGTAGTTGTTTCTTTCCTTCTTCATCCGAACTTCCTATCATCTTCTCCTTCTTTGATTTCTCCATTTATTCTAGCTAAAATTGCTACTCTTCTCCTACCTTAAGTGCTCCCCTTTCATGCTTACAAGCTTAAACCTCCTACTTCCTTACTATGATGATGATTGTGTGTGTGAAGTGAAGTGGAGAAGTTGGTGTGTTAGTTGAAGAATTTAAGAGTTGGAAGCTTGTTTAGGTGAGAATTTAATTATGTTCTTTAAGTAGTGGTTAGATGCATAAATTGGAAGTTATTGTGCATTAATTATGATTTATGGTGCATTAATTGCATGAAGTTGGTGTGTTGATTGGTTGGGTATAAGGTTATGTTTGTGTAAGAATTAATGATGTTTAACATGATTAGTGTGTGAATTGTGTGTTTTGAAGTGGTTTTAGTGATGTAGATGGTGAATGCTTAAAAGAAAATGATTGAGTATGGGTGCTGGAATTTTGTGGGTTTATGTTCAAGTGAATTTCATGATAAGAGTTTGGCTGAATGGGTGATTAAATTGAATGCTTATTGATGTAGGAATGATGTTAGAATGAAAGGAATTGGCTTAGGTATAAAAGCTGAAAAATGGAATGTGGATAGGTTTCAGTGTTTTGCTCATAACTCTTTATGTGGTTAAGCAAATGAGGTGAGGCTTGTCTTGAATTAAAATTGAGACATTTGGTTACATTTTATGTGAAGGAAGTTCTGCCAAATTATGGCTTGAAAGGGTTTGAAATTGGTCTTGAAAGTGAAGTATAGGTGCAGTATGAACAGTAACCGAGCTTGATGACCTGAAACTTTGATGCATTTTTCTAGATTGATTTAGGTTGAATTTGTGAAATTGGTCTTAATGAAAGTTGAAGAGGTTCCTGTTATCTTTTTATTGCTACTAAGTATGCTATTTTTCGATGTCTAGGGTGAGAGTTATGACCTGTTGATTTTTGAATGTTGATATGCTTGATGCTGGAAATTGTTCTAAGTATAGTTTTGTAGTGGTTGGACATTGAGGCTAAATTCTGGACTGTTATGATGTTAATTAGCTCAAGTGGTCTTATGGAAAGTTGTAGAGGAATGAATTAGCTTTAAAATGAGGTATAGGATGCTAATTTTAGATGTAAGACTTGTGAGTTATGGATTTTGCAAGAATGAATATGATTTAGGTCATCTATGAGTTAACAAGCTTTAACAGGGCAGCCACCTTCATGGAAGAAATTGATCTAGTTAGAAGTGGAATTGGCTTCCAAGTCCTTCATGAGAGTTGTAGTATATAGTTTGATCTTTTTATTGATATAAAGTATGTATCATTTGGACATTTGGGCAAGGAGTTATGATTTTTAGAAAATTGGAGTACTGTTCAGGTGTAATGTATGGACAGAACCTTTGATTGAGAATTTGAGTTGTTTAGAGATTGAATTGGCTTTTAAGTTGTTCATGAAAGTTGTAGGACATGTTTTGATCTTTCTTTTGACATAAAGTTTGTAATTTTTAGCTAAGGGAATGGGAAGTTATACTCTTTGGAAAAATGTTGTATTGTTTTGGAATATTAAGATAAGGCAGTAACTTTGGTTATAGTTTTGATGCCCTTAGAGGTAAAATTGATTTTTGTGTCCTTCATGAATCTTGTAGGAATTTCTGTTATCTTTCAAATGAGACCTTATTTGTAATTTTTGGACAATTGTGGAAAGAGTTAAGCAAGTTGGAAATTCAGATGGGAGAACAAAAAAAGAAAAGGGCAAAATCGCGACCGCGAAGCATCTCGCGATCGCGAGATTGCTGGTTTAGTTGTGGCTCGCATTCGCGAGCCGTCGCAGTCGCAAGACAGCTCGGCTGTTCCGGAACTCTCGATCGCGAGCCGTTGCGATCGCGAGGCGGCAGTTTGCCGGGGCTCACACTCGCGAGTTATCGCAGTGGCGAGCCGATACTGCTTCTCTTCGACTCGCGATCGCGAGCCGGTTATTAAGGGAATTTGTTTTAATTTTTTTCCACTCTTTTGACCATAACTTTTTCATCCGACATCCGATTGACCTGCTTATCGAGGCTTCGGATTCGTAAAATATTTAATTTCATTTCTACGTGAAATTGGGAATTTTTTTAGAGGGAAAAGTGACGTGGATCTGGGTAATTGTTTTTCTAATCCGTGTTTATCAATAATGGGACCTATAGAGGTCCAAACTTAGTAATTTTGGTGTCTCTGATCTCCTATGACATAGGGAAAAATTTTGTGATGTGAATTATGGATTAGTACCGGGATTGTCACGAACATGCATTGTATACATGTGCAGCATTAAATAATTCTGATTGGACAGTTGGTAATGTTTATATACTTTGACCGTTATAGAGGCACATTTGGAGCGTCGATCCACCGACGTTGCTGAGACTTCCCGGCATTAGCTCGGAAGCTATAGGTGAGTGACCTAGATGGCTCTCTCTCAATTACTATATGTTCACTGTGGAGATAATGGTGGGTTA
>JANZLH020000139.1:1090863-1113019 GCA_026770325.2 Erythroxylum fimbriatum
TCAAACTCCAAATACTTAACTTTGACTGATCATAATTCTCACTCCCGATATCGAAAAATATCAAACTTTATGGCTACAGAAAGCTCTTGACAGGAGCTACAAGTTTCCAGAAGATCATTTTCTCAAATTTTGCCTCCCCCATTTCTTTCTCATTTAAAATCATTTTAATATTTCAAATTTTCACCAAAAGTTCGGGGTCCAACAAAAGATGTAAATCTTTCAAGCTAGAGAAGGAGGGAAAGAAGAACAGAAGGAAAGATTTACCTTTGAAAGATCCTGAAAGTACCTCTCATGGAACTATTGCTTACCATTCGAGTAAAGGAATGAAGACTCATGTTTCAACACGAAGCCTATTACGCATGAAGAACGAGGAAACAAACCAAAAAGCTTCAAATATCCTACCTGAGTTGTAAATCCCTTTGAGCTAGAGATGGATCGAAAAGAAGAGCATCACCGTCGTCGCATCGTAGATTCCAGACAGCCAACCCTAATTGAGTAATCTTTCGAAGAGTCGAGAAAGGGTAGTAATCTTTTACCCTGATTAGCTATACGTTTGTCCCTGAGCTGTCATTTTGTTTATTATAATTGTAATGTTGAACATCGTCATGTGATGAAAGAGGGAGAGCTTTTCCTTTCCTCAGTTGTAAACTATTCTTTACTACTTAATGAATTTTCAAATTCTCATAAGAAGAAAAAAAAAGGATAATGTAGGTTTAGGTATAATTTCAATAAGACTAGTGAATAGGATGCTCTTGACAAAAAGATTACTAAATCTATTAAAAAACTAGGAGAGTCTGTGTGTCAAATGAATCCATATTCAATCTTTAAATAAAATAAAGTATTAGGGATACAAATTCAAAGCATTAAGGATACAATCAGTACAACAATAACACTCATTATAAATCCCGCTGAGATGCGCGGTTTGAGAAAATTTTGTAGTACGCAACCTTATTTCTAACTAGTAAAGAGACTATTTCCAAAGGCCTCACGTGTATAAATGAAAATTAAAAATACAAAAAATATAAATAAATAAATAAACAACCATAAAATTAGAAAAGAAAGGAAAGAAAAATAATTAATTAATTAATAATAATAATAATGATGATGATGATGATGAAATAAAAATAAAAATACTAGGGAAAAATAAGTAAATAGATAAAAAAAAACAAATATAAATAATATACAATACGATACTAAAAGAAATAAATGAGATACAATCAATAATGAGCTAAAATATTTGGAAATGACAAAGGCACGTAGTTATGGTATGATAGCTAAAACAATCTAAAACTATTATAGAAGCTTTCAAACTTCAATACGTTGAAATAAACTATAGGTACGAGCTCTAAAGTAGCAAAAATTCATATAAGGTGGCTTATGGAACTGGCCTTTGGTTAATTCCAGAAGGTTTGCCAACATTTAAAGTAATATCCTAAATTATAACCATAACTCAAAAAAGGAAGACAATAATTATCTATCCAAGTATCCCTCTAAATCCTTCACCATCTAATCCACTTGGAGATCTTCACAACACCTCTTCATCCTACTACATGGTTTAGTTTGGTATGGTTTTCCAATAACCCATCTAATGCCTCTTTTATACCATGGTTAGCTACTAAGCAAAAGCTCAATACTAAAGATATATTAAAATTCACAATCGCAAGCTCTAGTCTTTATAATCTCTACAATCAGGAAAGTGAGACAATCATTTATCTCCTTTTCAATTGTTAGTACTTTGTCAGTCCTGTGTAGTGGTTTAGAATAAGTTCTAAAGACCTATGACAACTATTATGAAGAGCAGAACTCGCCGCAAGCAATAAAAGATTTAATACCAAGGTAGATCAAACAATTTTTTAGCTGCATCATCCATGCACTCTGGAGGGAAAAGAATCAAAGGAAAAATAGTGAAGTTCAAGCATTAAGCAATCACACATTTTCATATATCAAGAAAATCATTATTGTAAAAGAGATCACCAAGCTAAGCCTAACATAACTTAACTTCAAGATAGAACATCCCTTAGAATAGTTAAACTTCTTAATTAGCTCTTGTAGGTTTTAGATTTGAATGTGCTAAAGCTTAAATCCTTAGGCATCTCATTATTCTTCGAGTGTAAGATTTATGGGCTTTTTCTGCCAATACTTGGTCCTTTTTTTTTCAAGTCAAGAAAATGTCGGTTTTATACTGCAACAGGATAACATTTGGCTTTCTTTTTGTAAATGGCCCTTTTGGAGTTTTCTTGTTGTATATTTTCTTCGACCTCATACTTTCTTTTTAGGGTTCTTCATAAATTAATTCATTTTTATTTTAAAAAATCGACTACTTTTAAGATCTAAAAGAATTTGGCATTCATTTTCGTTTCAAAAAAAAGGGTACAGGGACTTGAATTTTTTGTAATTTCACATATTTTAAAATTATTTAAAATAACTTTTGATGCATTACATATCGTAAAACAAGAATTTTCGTTTAACACTTTCATATTATTTTAATAAATATATGTTGTAAAATTGACTCCAACTTATCCTCAAGCAGCAGTTGATTATGAAAAGGTGTTTAAAGTGAATTATCCTTTAATTAGATAATATGCCCATTTCACTGCAAACCATAATTTTATATATTTTTTAATTTTAATAATATTTTTATTAAAGTGACACAACATACATTTGATGCTTTAGGTTGAGTATAAAAAGGTTATCCTTTAATTAAATAACATGTCCATCTCATGGACAAATCATATTTTAAACATTTTTATTTAATTTTAATAATAATTTTATTAAAGTGACACAACATACATTTGATAAGAAGTCCTTTATAAAAAAAATGAACAAAAAATATATTTATTAAGTATTTTAGAATAGTAAAGTATTTTTTAAAATAAGTACAATGGTAAAAAGATACGGTATCTTTTACCTAAAAGAAAAAACAAATTTGAGGTCGAGAACTGTGCCTCCGATCAAGTTGACGTTGAAAAATTGTCAGGCCTGCTTGGCATGAAATACCACTTTTGGGCCTAAAAGTTACATCAGAAGAGAGATTTATGGGCCGAAATAGCAATCTAATGCTGGGGGCTCATATCACTCAGACCAAGCCAGTGCCAAACCAAATCTGTCCATTGTCATGTAAGACGACGTGCCGTAGTGGAAGACTGATGGTGCCTCATTTGTCGCTGTATCGTGTTCAAGCCACCAGACAATCGTTCCTGACTAGATATCAATTTGTCGGATTAGCTTCAAGAGAAGAGCTAAAGCTGTAAAATCCTTGAATGGAATAAATTGGGTCAATGGTCTGTTAATCGGTTTATAAGGATTTCATTGCTTAATTTTCAAGTCTTGTGAAAAAGGCAAATGAACAGTAGACCCAATACATGATTATTCATTAAAGCATCTCTCTCTCTCTGACATTTGTAATAGTTAACAGTGCAAGTCCGGAAGGTCGTAATTGAGTAATGATGTGTAATGAACTCAGGAGGAACTTGAATTGAGGGTCACCAAGATGTGCCCTTCAAGTAGGGGGTGGCAGCCCATTTTGGTAAGTGATGTAACAAAAGTTGAACATTTTCAACTACACTGTCTTCCTTATTTTAATCAACTGTCCTTTTGACACAGGCTGGGTTCTTACAGGTTACAGCCACAACTAATTGTAGCTCGTGAGTCAATTATACAGTTTCAAGGTCCCGATCAAAATAAAATACACAGTTACTTGGGCATGTGAATTTGTACTATACTAATAGGTTTCCAGTTCTGGGCCAGACATTTGGGCTCTTTTACCCTTTCTGCTTCACATGCTGTCGTATCCATTTCTAGTTTGGGTACGAATGACCACGAAATCAAATCAGTTCTGATAAAAACAAAGATTATTTCACAGCATTTTTTGTACCTATGATCACATAGCTCTTGATTTTGAAATTTCTTCTCCTTTAAAATAAAAGCCATTGCAAGCATCTAGATATCTTTAAAAAGTAAGCAGAAAAAAAGAATAGTGAAAGCAACAACTAAAGCATCATAAACTGCAAGATTATCAGAATTAGACATCCAAGTTGGCCTTTTGTGGCCAATTTGCAGCATTTTTACTGTCTATTTGTCCAGATTTCTCCAATTCACAAGACCACAGAAGAAGATTACAAGGCATATGGGCTGATATATTGTTGGACCACAGAGCAAAGTGCATTAAACTTTATGCTGGAGATAATTTTTTGTGGTCCTTACTTGACTTATTATTATGCACCATCGCCTCTTCCCTTATCTTGAAGAGAGTGTTGAAGCACGGGTGAGGATTTTAAATTATTATTATTATTTTCTATTAAAAAAATTGCTTTTACCACTATATATATAATATGAGGAGCATCTGCAATTTTGCATCTTTTTAATTGTACTAAATAATTTGGTCTCAGCAAATTAAGCTCTTGTCAGCTATACATGTCAAAAACATGGTCATGACTACTTGTTTTGAATTTGAGCTAAATTACAAGGAAAATAGAGTGGCGGTTTGCAACACTAATTCAAGACGAGTAAGTAACTCCTACTAAGCACAATTTAAGTGTGTAAAGCATGCTGAAAAAGAAGTGGAAACCGGAGATAGCAACTAATCTGTGATTTGAGGGGGAAAAGGTCACAAATGAGGAGTGAGCTATGCTTTTGCTAGATTGGCATAGAGATTCGTTCGCCACTTAGTAGGTTATGTCATTGAATGTGATGGTACTCTCTTTTCCTTTTTAAATGCCCACTCTGCGTTGCATTGCATTGCATGCGTCTCTATGGACCTGATTAGCTATAGCTCCAAGTATACTTTTAAGGAAAGCCCCCCATCTAATTAGGAAGACCCATCATGCCATGCCTTTTTCTCATGTTAAAACAACTCACAACATTTCCATTTTCGGTTCAACTTTTATATTGAGAGATGATAGATACCTGAATGGAGAAAAAAAATGTCATTAAGTTGAAGCTTTTTATATAATGAAAATTGAGAGGATAAATTACATACATACCCTTCATTGATAGCAACCTCGTTTTCTTGAACCTATTTAACCATGTGTGGCTTCGCCATTGCCTATATAAACTTGCACTTCGAATCAACATTCTTCTCCTCTAATCAGTCTTGTTTAATATAGTAGAAAAAACATAAATATAATTTATTTTATTCGAGTTTGTTGACGATTAGAAGAAATATATAAATTTTCCTTTTTTAAAAAAATTTGTCAAGTCAATCATATAGTAGCTGATGCGATCATGAGATCACTAAGAACTTTGAAACTTTTGTTTACTTCTAAGAGCAAAACTTAGCCATGTGCAAGCATATGGGATTTTGGTACGGTAATTGGTGCATACGTTACTCCTCCACCAGGAGAGTCTTAATCGGTCCTAACGACAAAGTGAGTGTCATACACCATAACTTGGTGTATTTTAAATAAAGTTTGCGTCCAGTAAGGCATCATTTTAACAATTCTCTGAAGGTGAGATAGAAAATTAACAAATTATACAAGCATAAATTAAGCATTCATTTACTTGAAGTTGTTGTTGGGAGCTTTTACTGATATACTATTAATTTAGGCCATTTTCATTATAGTGTAGGGACACGAACTAGCAAAACAATGATTAAGGAACCACTTCCAGTTGGCCCCCTCCGTAAGCAATTCTTGATGGTTAATTACCACCAACGGAACATCAGGTAACCACACATTAGGTGGATAACCGTTTTAGGACAAATTAAATGGCTTAAGCAAACATTCTATATTTTATGATGGGTGATACAAACGCCACACCTTGCTTTCATCTCTTAAGCAAGTTTAGCCGCCTACTTGCAGTTGCAGAGCCGAGACATGTACAATATTTAACTCTTTATGTCTGAATCTAATAATGAGAAGCTTAGTTTAAATATCATTTTCTTAATGATTACATTCCTAATTGACAAAAACCCACCACGTATATATACTACTCTGTATATGTAAAAAAGTCCAAAAGAGGTGATCCTCTCCATACCCTCACAAACAACTCGCATGCATGGTCTACAAATTTAAGCCTTTCTTTACTGAAAAAGCAAATCAAAGTCAGGCTGCCACGGGATTTTGATCCGTATAATTTAGTGTTTTGTTTTTTCCTTCCTGAGTCCGTAGACCAATTCTTATATATAACATATACATATACACACACCCATAACATAGCTGGTATTAGGGTCAAGGACTCTATTAGTATTAGAGAGAGAGAGGACCTGACCCATACAGAGGGCAGTTGGACCTGCAAAACTCAACCACAAGACAGACGTGCAGTCGCAAAACAAAGATTACTGACTTCATCAATGACCAAACTCAAAACAAACCACCCACCAACAATTCCAGAAGATAAGAGAGACCCCAGCTAGTTTCGTAGTATTATATAGAATCTAGACAAGACACACATCATTCAAGTATTGCTTTCCGCACCATCACCTACCTTATTTAATAATCAGTAATCACCAACTTAATGAGATCTCTGCCTCCCTTAAAAGGAAAGTGAAACAACTAATGCGTAGCCTAGCCATTATAAGATCCTTGGAGTTGGAGCCATCCAATTCCATGTATGAGAATGGGGTTATCCTAATTAAGTATTAGGTTTAGGATTCGCACAGTTCAAAAGGCAAAAGCCACTATTAATTATAGTTAAGTTTGTTTAATAAAACCACTAGGCCTTTCAGAACTACTTTGTATCCCATGATTGTAGACAACAATACCCAATGAGAAGAACAAAGTTAGAATCTCAAATCCTCGCTAAAATATTCAAAACTGATCATTGAAAAGCTTTCTCATACATTAATTGCTAATCAACTAATTAAACTACACAGAGCCCATAACACAAGTACACTTTCTAAATCGACTTTATTCCACATCTTACACAAGATTATACTAAAGAATAAAAGATAACAAGATATGTTAGAATAATATGTAACCAAAGGAAGTGTATGTGTGACCACTTTTTGCTTCTTTCTATCAGACAAAAGATAAAGAATATATCTCTCTCTCTCTCAAGCTCAATCTATTGAGAATGGATGGAAATCGGAACCTAGCTATCAATCAATAGACAAGAGAAGTTTATGATCCCAAGAAGTAACAGCTACCTCCATATAAAAAGAATTAATTAGCAGAACAGCCAAGTAAACAGTGCATCCAACCCAAGTAAGTCTAATTAAGTACGTAAAAAGAGATAGTAATTAGATACGAGGGAACTGAAAACAAATTTGCCTCTGGTTCAATCTCTTCTCTCCCATGTTATCTCAAGAAAGTTGGTGATCACCATTAATTAAACTAAGAAAACCCAAAAAAAGAAGAAGAAGAAGATGGAGGAGGGATTGGATGAGGAAGAAAGAACTGGAAATTATGAAAGAAATGAACAACTAAAACCATGCTTACTCTATCTAGCTAAAAACTTATTATAGTAGTCATCGTCACCCACCAATTTCTGGCCACCATGCATCCCCATCCCCAGTTCAAAGATCAGGAAGATGAAGATGAGCCATTAGTCCCAACATGTGCAAGGCTATCATTATCAAGCTGAAGATCGTGGTGATGGTGATTCATGTTCTCAGTGCTGTTATTGTTCATATTGTGGTTGATGTCACTATGGGTGGTCTCCAGATCAGTGGTTGCAATACCATTCCCATTATTATTGTTGTTACTATCCCTCTTCCCAAAGGTGTTCTTGTTGTTATGCATCCATACCTTTAAAACGCCCTTATCGACCCCAATTTCGTTGCAGAACTCCATAACCAAGTCTTCGTCTCTTTTCTGCATCTTCCACCCTACTCTTTGAGCGAACTCAAACATTCTCTCCTTCTGGCTATGCGTGAACTTGGTCCTGAAACGTTTCCTCGCAGAAGAGGAACCTGGGGGTACGCTCAACGTTGCATTGTCGTTTAAGCCGCCAGAGAGGGCCAAAAGCATGTGGGGGGCGGAGGGATAGTAGGAGGAAGATATGGGTGGGGGAGAGGCGGAGTTGGGGCTCCGATGGGAAAGTGGTGCAGGCGGCGGTGGAGGGTGGTGGCGATGGTGGGGTTGATACTCGAGTGTGGTGGTGGTGTTCGCTGGAGGAGGGGAGTCCTCTGGTTCGCGGCGGTGGAAGTTGCGGTGGCACCCGCAAGCAGCGCACGTTAAGGAAGTCGGGTCGGTGTGGGTGGCAGTCGGCGACGGCATGAACTCGCCGCAGCCGTCGAGAGCATGGCCGCCTAAAGATGCTGCGTGGTTTTTGAGACATTCTTTGTAGCTTATGACAATTGGCTGAGCAATATGGTGGTGGTGGTGGTGGTGGTGAGGGTGGTGACGTTTGAGAACTCCGTTGGTAAAAGATAAGGGCTTCGCCGGCTGGATCCGAGTTGGGGTCTGGGTGGCTGGCTCGGGGGTTTTTGTGGGTGGGGTGGTGGTGGTGGGGGTGGTGGTGGTTGCAGCTGGGGTCAAGTCCATAGCTCAAGCTTCAACCTACAAAGTAACTCTACAAGAGAAATGACAGATTCATTAAGTTTAGTTTACCAAGTTTAAAGACTGGATATTTTTGGTACAGGAGAGAATGGATAGGGGGGATTGTGAGTTTTTCCGTCTGTTGTGGTTATGAAATGGAGGGGGTGGCTGAGATGATGGTGGTGGTGATGGTAGAGGAGGAGGGGGGAAAAGTTCTTTGTTGGAAGAACAAAGTGATGATAAAAAAAATCTGGGTTTTGTGGTTGTCCTTCTTAACCTTAACTCACTTGGGTTTTTTCTAACCCTAAGTTGTAATTCTATGGTTAAGTCCTTTACTCTACATGGGTTAGATTTTTGTGTGTAATAAATGTAGGTCTACTAGCCATTGACCCTAGTTGCAGCAGTATATATATACGAATACTAGTGTTATGTTACTTTTCTTTGTTTTTTAGCTCTAGACAAAAATCCACATAGTTATTGTCCGAGTTTGTACAAGGAATTACCTTAATTTCTAGGATAGGGACTCAGTGGTTACGACTGAGTTGACACGAGGATTTGGTTGAATAGTAATGACGTAGAATCATAGGAGCTGAAACTCTCCTCCACCTGCAGTCTGTCGGAGAATTTCTGTGACCCAAATTAACCATGACTCGGTCCTGTCCTGCAAATCGTGTGGACCATTTCCATAAGCATCTTCACTCTTGCTTTTTGCTTTCAGCTACAACCATAATTTGATCAAATTAGAAAAACTACACCAGGTTTTTTTAGGAGATCCTTATATTGATTAGATGGAATATTCGTTACATGCAGCCAAAGAAGCTAATGAAAATTGGTACACTCCCCAGTTAAAACTCTTCAATCAGGGTAGATGGGTAAATTAGGTTTATTTAGTCACGCTACATTCCTAAATTTTAAAAATTATAGGTATTCTTGTCGACTTGGGAGAATTTTCGGGTACTTTTATTTTTACATCTACCCGAAAAGGTTCACTTTTTTCTCTCTCTCTCTCCCTTCCCTTTAAGCTAAACGACACCGATTCGAGTTTTCTCCTGCCCTCCCTTTCTCGGTGTAACCCTAACCTGTAAGTGTAACCCCGGTGCCGGTGTAGGGTCACAGGGAGACGCGAAACAATCTTTTGGACAAAATTAGCCTTAGTGATGTTAAGAAATAGGCCTCCAGTCTCGACACAACTTCTAAAAGACAATTAACACGTAAAACAAGATTTCAGAGCTTTAAGATAATAACACGTGTAAATTGTCATTGGACCCGTTGACACGTGGAGTACCCACGTCCGAAAAGTAAATCCTCCGTTCTTTTCAAAAGTCAAGTTTTCGATAATTATATAGATGAAGAGAGAGATGGTTGCGTACTTGCAGGACTACAGTAAAGATGATGAGGTGCATGGCACTGATTTTGTGAAGCAAATTATCCGGTAGTGGCAAATCAAAGGGTCGTAACTCGTCAGGACGAGGCGAAGATGACTGACGTCATCAGACCAATCATGTAGCAGCTAAGGTTTAATCATCGATATGTGTGTGTGAACATAACCGTTGCATTGAAACTCACAAACCTGGAATTGAATTTATTATTAGTTTATGTATTTATTGTGTGGCTTTTCACTCTTTTATTTATTCAATTTCATTTCAATTATTAGTTATTTTGAATTACTTTCCTTTCAAAGTAATAAAGTTGAGGTTTTCAATGATTTACTTCCTTTTTAATTTTGGAACAAAGTTGAATTAGTAGATCCAACTATCTGTTTTTATGAGAGATTTGGTTGAGCACCATCTGAATTAGCCCAGTCGACAAGGAGTTTGAATTTGAAAAAAGGCAATTTATTATGCACCTACCTGGGCTGAAATAGACATGAATTGTTTCGGTACCAATGTACTTCTCCAGACAACTTTTACTGTGCAGCTTAAAATTCCCAAGCTTTCATCTGAAAAGAGAGAATGACATGATCCAACGGTTAAAAAAAATAAAAAAGGATTAAGTTGAGACTTACAGGGTCCCAAAAATCTACTCTACATAATTTGATGGATATGGTGTGTTCTTATACAAGGACAGCGTACCTTGTTGCACCTAAGACTTTGCACATTTTTAGGTACAAGGATCATGTTTTCTACAGGTCCGTAGGGTATTCATTGACAGCTACTTTTGCTCTCCTCTATTTTACTTTTCATTCTTTCCATTCTATAAACAGTGGGGTAATCCGTAATTCAGGTTATGACACTCTGAAGAGCTGTACTTGCTTTGGTTCAGGTTGCGTCCACTTAATCAAAGTAAGGCTTCAATAAACACAAGAGAATGTCATACTTTCATTGATATCCGTATCTTTAAATCCGATGAAGGCTAGTGCAAGAAAGATCAAATACTTATTTGTTTTGTTCTAATAAAAATTAGAATCAACGAGTTCTGTTTAGCTACTTCTTAATTTTAAATTTTCAAAAGACGAAGATAAATCATATGCATTACAATTAACATTAGAAATACGTAATGTATGTATTCTACGTTCCTGCTAATCCATAAAGCAGTCTCCCTATATTTTTTTAAGTAAACATTATGCTAATATTAAGGAAAATTACATTACATTAAAAAATGTTTTCACTAATTAACAAAATAAGAAAATGTTAACCCTTTCTTTAATTTTAACTATTATTTTTTTATAAATGGAACACTAATATTAAAATACTCAACATAGTTCGCGAGTCAGTCTGCGCAAAAAAAGCTAAGAAATGGTTAACGATGATGGGCTAATTGGTGTTGTACTTGTCCTCACTCCCGTGACTAGCTAGCCATCTGGCTTTTGGTCAGGCTTTTTCTTTTCTTCCCGAGGAAAAAAGACGATGTCATTCAACTTATTTCTATTCATGATGAATCTTAATTACCAAGTTGAATTAATTGGTTCCCCTTACCCTTTTGGTTGCAAGTATAGATTCATGTCATGTGAGGTTAAAGATGTGTCATGTTCAAACAAGGCCGTTGCATTATGGGCACAGTGTGTGCAGTTAGTGGGCATTATGACATAAAGGGGTAAGAGATTGCATGATGCAAATCCATTCCTTTCCGTGTCTCCTTAAAGATTATATGTATGAGGAGTGATAATCAAGGCAACAACCAGCAAAGCTTTTCTGCAATAATGGCCGGGGCTGCTCTCTTCTTCCAGGGTATGCATCGACTGGTTCATTTCTAGTTATATACTGAATCCAACAGAACTGGATATGTGGCTTCTAGTTCAAGCATTCTTAGAAGACAAAAGCATCCATCAAATTGGTTCTAATTATTTCCACCTATTTACCCAGTGATCATGTGGACTTCAAATTATGCCAAACTAGCTTACATTGCAAAAGAAAATAGCTTCCTCACCACTATGAATGTAATAAAAGTTGCATTTTAAATTTTAATATTTTTACTAAAATAATAGCCACAGCATATTATTTTAGAGTGTTTAAATTAAAATATAATATTTTCATGACATTCAATTTAAAATTTAGAGTGACGAATCCTTTAACTCGGTGTATATCTATCAATTATATATCATGTCAACGTTGATATAGTATAACCTTTTTATATTTAAATAATAATATGGATTTAGTATTGTGAATTAATAAAATTTATATCTTTTACTTAAACTTAAATAAATTATTTTTAATTATGATAATAACTCTACTTAAAATTAATAAATTTAGTTGAACTAAAATATTCTAACTTAATATTAATTAACCTAATTTTAATTAAAAATACTAGTTATTAAAAAAACTCTGAATTTGTTTTTTTCATTCCATGTGATCTGAATCAGAAAATTTCCTGATTTCGAAATTTTCATATTTGAAGTTACCATAATCAAATGATATATGTGAAAATTGTTGGCCACCAAATCTATTTCACATGACTTCTTCATTTCACACGCTTCCCCATCATCTTCATCTTTGGCAGACTTCTCCTTATTAACTTATATTTATTATCTCCCGGCCCTCATCAAGCAAACACCGTTCCTTCCTTCCTTATATCAATATCGTGACCTCTCCTTGATGGCTTCTCATCTCTTAACCATGCCTTCTTAGACACTGAATTCCTTCGACATTACGTGTGTAGGAGTTGGTCTCTAACTTTTTTCTTCCTAATGGTAATCTTCCTTAGCTTTAATTGATTTTTTGATATCTAACGCAATGTAAGTATTTTAGGCATTGGATCTCTTTGGATTGCTTACCAGGTTTATTTAATTGGAGAAAAAGAAGCATAATTTTTTATTTTGATTTGTGACTAATGTACAATTTACGACCTATACGAAAAATAAGAAGTGTTGGGACTGGATAATACTTTCTTATTCAGCTTCTATTGTATCTATACTGTATTTATACAAGATGAATGGAAACTGTACAAACTACATAAACTGTACAAACTAACTGATATACAACCGTACTATTAACTATCAAAAAAGCTAACTACAATTAACTGAATAATTATCCAACATTTACAACTAACTAATTTTCTTCCACAACTAATATATAATAGAGTCTTCCATCTTTTGAATGGTATGCGAGTTAACTGATAACTTACATATCACAAATTATTTCCCAAATTGACTGCTATTAAGCCTTGTCAACGTTCCATCTTTCATCGTTTATTTCAATTAAGCAATTTTATCTAATTTTTTACATATGGCTTGAAACTAAAAGTTTTAATAAATGAAAGTTGATAGTAAGTAATGAGGCTCTAAGTTGGTTAGACTCTAAAGCTTGTTTTTGAATAACAAAATGTAATATAATTTTAGTATCCTACTCACAATAATATGGTTAAAAAATGTGATATAATTTTAATTTCGTACTCACAATAATAATATGGTTAGGTGGTGGGAGAGTCAAGGAGAAGGGAAGGATACCTTAATTTGTTTTGCTGGCAGATATTGTGTCCATTATTCATTAGAGAAAAACAACTTTGTGTAAGGCATGTCTCTCTTAATTTCAAGATTGCCTTTTGTGCAATATCATCGTCATCATTATCATCATCATCACCACCACTCAGTCTGAAATTTCGCAATGAAGCGGGATCTGGAAAAGTCCGATAGTACACAGCCTTACCCCTACATAATAGAGAGACTGTTTCCGGTGGACCCACATGCAAATGAGACAATATGTGATGATTAATTTTTTTTCTTATAATGTAAGCTCTAATTAACTGCAAGACTTATTGCAGCGTTACGTGTCTGTGTAACCATCAAGGTTTTTATGTTAAACTATGATATCATTCAAGGTAAAAAGGAAAAACCAAGAAATTACACCCTCGCTAATTCTTAAAATTTGTAAGTGATGTTCTTTTACATTAACACATGCATCTAATTAAAAGGACAAGTCAATTAGTTACTCACATGTGGTTTAAATTTAATATGCTTCAAGCTCAATGGCATCTTAGAGATAAGATTTGATAAACTTTCCATCATTTAGGTTTTTTTAGCATTTTTTATAATGCTATATGCTTCAAATTAGTTTAGTGTTGGATCCAATATGAACTTTTATTTTAAGTTTTAGGACATTTAGACTTTTTATGCAATATTGGTCTTTACGAAGGTGTATGAAACTTACATATGTATTATTAGTGTGATAGTTATAGTTGCAGCTCCTAAAGTTATAAAATCCTCATCATCTTCTAATACAACGTTAAGTTCAAATGCTTAAAATGTGGTTTAATATTTTCAGCTAAAGGCTTCATTAAGAATTTTATGGAGTGATTATAATGTAAGAAGGAGATTTCATGGATGCTTCAATTATCTAGTGAATTTTAATTTTAATTAATTTAAAGAATTTTGTGTTTAATATTTGAACTATGAATTTTTTTTCAAGTTAGAGATGTAATTTTTTTTCACGTGATACATGACAAATTTACTATGTCGATTGCTAAAATGATTCATAAGTTAAGGAAATAACAATTTATATGAAGTAAAACAGTTAAAAGAATGAGGAGTAAATGAAGTTCATAAAGAAAGACATCAATATGTTGGTAAATGAGAAAAAAAAAAAGAGTTAAAGTTTATGTTAATGAGTATTGTAATAGGATTTGGCATGCTTATATTGATTGTTATTTTTTACTATATTATGGAGAAATAGAGTTAAATTGCAATGTTAAAGATGAAACTTGACTTTTATTGAATGTCAATGATTGTGCAATTTAATTATATAGTCTATGATTATGTTAATGATAAAACTTATTTTTCAAAAAAAAGATAAAACTTGACTTCTATTCAACTATATCAAACTTGTTTTATATATAAATAATAATAAAAGAGCAAAAAGACTCCCCATCATTTATCATATGTCACTTAAAATATTATTATAGGGTAAATTATAAAAAAATGGACTTTACTCAATACTAACTCAGACCTTTAAAAAGTGCATTAAAATGCTCTAACTTATAATTTTTCATATAAATAACCTACCATCAAACCCCGAGTTAACACACTTGGCCTAAGTGTTACACATCAAATTCAATATTTACAAACTAAAAAATACTTAAAATATTAAACCTTAAAAGCCCTTAGCAGTAAGAAAAATACTTGGAATCGATAGTAGAGCTTTTTATCACTTTTTATCATTGGCGGGTGGTTTATAAACTTATAAATTTTAGGGTTTAGCATTATAAGTATTTTTAAAATTTTTAAACATTACTCTAATGTGTAAACCAAATGTGGAAGAGAGTAATAACTTAATAGAGAAAGTTACAAACTGACAAAGAACGAGGTGAAGAAGATAATATCACAAGCTAAAAGCAAAGCTTATGAGGAATTATAACAACGATTAGACACTAAAAATGGAGAAAAAGACATTTTTAAGTTGGCAAAAGTTAGGAAACAGAAAGCGAGAGACTTAGATCAAGTTTGTTGTATAAAAGATGAAGCAAGGTGGGTGCTTGTGACTAAAAATGACATCAAGAGAAGATAACAAAGATACTTTTATAGCCTATTTACTGAAGGTGCATACGAAAACTTCTCTTTAGGTGATCCTAGCACGCCTGAGAGGTATTGTAACTTTACTTATTGTTGGCATATTATAAGGAAAGAAATTAAAAAAGCTTTGAGGGAGATGAAGAGTGGAAAGACAGTAGGGCCTGATAAGATACCTATAAAGGTTTGGAAAATCCTAGGCAAAGAGAGTCTAACTTAGCTAGTCAAATTTTTCAATATGATCCTTAAGTTTGTCAGAATGTCAAATGAGTGGAGCATTAGTATGCTAATTTCTCCATATAAGAACAAAAGGAACATCTAAAGTTGTAAAAAATATAGAGGCATCAAACTACCTAGTTACACTATGAAGTTATAGGAGAAAGTGAATGAGAAGAGAGTGAGAAAAGATACTCCTATCTTGAAGAACCTTTTTGGCTTCATGTCATGAAAGTCCACGATAGAAACTTTACATCTCCTCAGAAGATTAACGAAATATTACATGAAAAGACAACATGACCTGCACATGATTTTTATTGACTTATAGAAAACTTATGATAGGGTAACTGGGAAAATCATGTGGTGGTGTTTAGAAACTAAGGGAGTTCCCATTAGCCATATACGAGTTATTAAGGATATATATGAAGGTGTAAAGACTAGAGTAAGGATAATAGTAGGAGATACAAAGCATTTTTTTAATCGTTATTGGCCATACCAAGTTCCTCTTTAAGCCCTTTTTATTTATAATTGTGACAGATGAGCTCACCAAGAATTTTCAAAGGAATGTGCCTTGGTATATGTTGTTTGTTGATAACATTGTTTTAATGGATGAGAGAAAGAAATGTGTCAATTTTAACTAGAACTTTATAAGGATATGTTATAATGGAAAGGCTTTCAATCGAGCAAGACTAACACTGAGTAGTGTAACTTTTTAGCCCATAGGGGTGACTTCTAATGTGGAAATAAAGATTGGTTCAGAAGCTATACCAAAGAAAAAGTATTTTAAGTATTTAATATCTATCACCTAAAGCAATGTAGAGATCGATAAAGACATAGTTCACCGTATCAAATTAAGGTGGCTTAAATGGAGAAGTGCACCAAAAGTTTTATGTGACAAGAGGATACCACTCAAGTTCAAAGGTAAATTTTATTATTTAGCGATTAGGTCAGATATGCTCTAAGAGATGGAGTATTGACTCATCAAACAAGTGCATAGTTATAAGTTTATGGTGGCGGGGACAAGGATGCTCCATTATATGTGTAATCTTACTAGAAATGATAAGATCATAAATGTAATAATAAGAGACTAATTCAAGTTGACAATATTAATGAAAAATCAAGAAAGACAAGACTTAGGTAGTTAGGATATGTTAAGAGGAGATACTCTGACGCTCTAGTAAAAAGATGCGAGAAAATTGTACTTAGAAACTGTATGAGAAAAAAGGAAAGGTCTAAGAAGAACTAGAGAGAGGTGATTAAAAATGATGACTCTACTGGAACTTATTGATGATTGGCTCTCAACAGAAAACTTTGACGTATTAGGATACGAGCAAAAGATCTCACATAAAGAAGTCCTTTTTTTATAAGTCTTTTATTCATTTTCTTTTAAATTGTATGTCTTATATTTAGCCTAAACATTTAATATATTATACTTCCTTCTTAGTTATTTAGTGTAAACATTTTCTTATTTAGCCTAAAAATTTTCTTATAATGACTTTTTTTTTTACTTTATTCTATATGTATTGTATTATTTATTTTATTACTTATTTTATATTTTTATTTACTTTATTTTATTTTTTATTTGTTTTTGTTTTTGTTTTTAATTATTATTACTTCATTTTTTAATGTGTGTGTGTGTGTGTGCACGTGCGTGCATGCGTGCGTGTGTGTGTTTATGTAGGTCTATTGAAAACCTCTTCTTTACCAGTTAGGGATAATGTTGAGTACTACTAGACCTCCCCAGACTTCGGGTATTAGCAAGATTTTGAGTGAGTTGATATTTTTGTTGTTGTATTAATTATAACGTGTAACACTTAAGCAATATATGTTCCATATGGCAAATACGTTTATTGACGTGATTTGTCGCATTAGCACTATTAACTAAAGATCTGACAACGAATTGATTTTGTAAAAAATTGAAAGTTATAATATTTTAACATCACCTTTTAAAGTTTAAAATAGTATTGAAAATTTAAGTAAAGTTTAATATTTATTTTATAATTTACCCTAATAACATATAAACCAAACTATATAGGATTAGAATTTATATACAAAAATTAATTTAAATATGGCAACATGTAGCCAAAAGTTATGTTAAAAATGTATATGAGAAAAGTTATGCCAAGGGTTATTACGTTAGTAGTCACATAATCATATTTTGGCCCACATTACATCCTTTATTTGCATTGGAATAGGAAAATTGTTCTTATGATTATTATGTACTTCTTGACAATGATACTCTCCTCTTATTTGTTTCGACTTGTAACTACTGTGAAGTGACATTAAATTGTCAATTAAACCTTAGACTCCTTAGTTCAAAATGACAACTTAAATATAAACATCTCCAAACTTCTTTTTATTAGCATATGAAGACCTATCATAAATATAGACTTTAATAATAAATGAATGAATATCATGGATAGAACTTACAATATTGCTTTGCATACTTAGCATAGCAATATCTTCAAATCTATTTACAATCATAACCTATATTGATCAAAAGAAACACATTTGTCAACTATCACAATTTTAATATATTAATCAAATTTAATCCATTAAAACTTTTAATCTCAACCCATATATAAAACCAGATAAAATTACTCATTGAAATAAATGGTAAAAGAGTGGAAAAAAACTTAAAAGATGAAACATTCATTAGGCTCAACAGCAGGCCCGATCCTGGGCAAGGGCAAGAAAGGCCCACTCTAATGAAGAATAAAATAGGACCGACTTTTGATCCTCGTAAGAATAAAATGGGACAAAATATGATTTACTTTTAATCTTCATAAAGAGCAAAATAAGGCTCATTTTTTATTCTTATAGAGAACAAAATGAGGCAAAATAGGATACACTCTAAACCCTTATAAAGACCTCTTTTTTACTTTACCCATAATCTATAAAATGATATGAACAACCCTGCTTAGCAGAGATTAATTTGAGAAAAGAACCGGGATATATAAGTTATCAACTAACATATAGATCATTCATAAGATGCAAATTTCTGTTATTAGTCATGTCACAACAAAAATTTGATTTTTTCTCAATTTAAAAAAACCTGGTAAACAAACCAAGGAGATCTGATGTTTGAGGAACTTGCATTATCTTAGTTACAACCGATCCCAAAAATAGCAAAAGAAGAATTAAAGTTAAGGATGGTTACTGAAAAATCGAAGGGGGTTAATTATTTCGCAAACTTTCCGCAAATTTTCTTGACACCAATAAAATATAAAAACAAGCAAAACTGAAATAATAACCGACGTTTGGTAACGTAGTTCGGCACACCTTGCCTACGTCTGCGAGGCCCTCACCCAGCTTAATCACTTTCACGAAAATACAATGGTTTTATCCAAGGCTTTACTGAGCCGACACCACTCAACTCTTGACACTATCTCTCAACCTCACATACCGTAAAAGAATTTCACACCCAATAACATGACCAACTCGTGTTAACCTCGACAGAGGATTTTTCTGAACAATCTTATAACTAAAGAACACTAAACAAATAACTCAAGTGATTAAATAAAATTCAACATAAATGAAAGACACTTGAGACAGAAAAGAAGATAACTTCCCAATTGATTTAGCTCCTCCAAAATAGATATGAAAATTGTTCCTGCACGCGAGCCACTCCGCAAAGATAATCTTTCAGCTTGATCAACTACCATACGATTGTCAAAAATAATGGCGCAGAACACATAGACGTATAGCCCCCAATACGCAGATATCAATACAACTCACAGCCACACTCAAAACCCATCAATCAATACCACACCAGTGTTTCACCAATGCTCACGCATCAGATGAGTTATGAACAAATACTTCCAACACTTCCACCAAGTGACTCACGCACCACACATACAAATCAACTCCAGATTTTTTTATTCACCAATCACTTCTCACACACATAATACCCTTAGTTCTTCAGCCACAATTTTATGCAAAAGAATCAAGTGCGTGGTGTATCAAGAATGTTCCAAGGACACAAATATTCAGCACAAAAAAATGTTGCGCAGCCCCACCATCTTTTCATGTAACCAACGCCACTTCAATAACATACCCCACAGATTTTTTGCAGCAGCCCACTTCTAGGTTTTTTTTTAAACTAGCTTAATCACCTTAGCTTAACCCCAAATCCACATCTACGTAAACAATTGCCTTGCTGCCAGATCTTTCACTTTAATGTACAGCTGGACATATTCCATAATAAGAAGATATACACATGTATGGGTAATCTTCAAAAATTTAAATTCCACCGAAACTAGGATTTCATCCTTATCACATGTATCTCATAGATTCCTTTTTAAAATCAAATAAGGAGGCAATAACTACATGGATGTCTAATAAAACGCAAACTCCATCTTTTATATGTCCAATTTAAAAATACCAAAACCAAACAAAGAATATATAAAATATATTCTAACAGTTACCAATATGAAGTGAAAAGTTAGAGATAATACACAACATCAAAGGAGGACTCCTCGAGAAAAAAAGAAGTCACGTGATTAAGAGAAGAGAACTCGCAAAAGAAAGGTTGCGTTCTTACAAAGAGAGGTTGCGAAAAAATGTTTACTTATGAGAAAAACGGTAAATATAGTTCGTATAGAAGAATTATACCAAGGATAAAGACTAAAAAAACAATGAGTAGTCACATGAAATAGAGAAGTCACATAAATTGGATATGGTGACCAACATTTTCTAAAGGCCACTTGATTATGGTTTATGCATGAAATTTTAGAGATTAAGATTTTGTTTATTTTATATCACCTAGAATGAAGAAATTAAATTGAGATTTCATAGTAATTAGGTTAATGAGAGTTAAGTTAGATTATTGTAATTAAATTATTATTTATTATATATAATCAAAATCAATAGTAATTAGTTTTGAAATTAACTTAAGTTTGATTGCAATTACAGAGTTCCACTTTATAGTTACTTATGAAATAATATATTAAATATTTAGTTCTAAATAACATCATTAATTTTAAATATTAAAATGAATAAATATTAGTTTAAAAACTATCTACATATAATTGTTTATTTTAATATATTATAATAAATTTCTTATTAATAGATATTGTATGAGAAATTAAAAGAAAAATAATTATTTAATTAATTGATAACATTAATTTGTTTTTATTTTAATTTATTTAATATTTAATTATATTGTTATTAATAATTAAATAAGTTTTGTTTTTATTTAAAAATGATTATAAAAAAAGGCAAAAAAAATAAGTGAAACAAAACAGTATTAAATAATTATTTGTACCTTTAGTTGTCTTTATAATATGGACAAAGTTGTTTCAGGGCCGTAGAAACCCTTCTCTTGAAATGAAACCATAGAGATGTGAGAATTCTGTGAATTTAGCGAATAACAGATACAGTGAGTGGGTGGAACTTGGAAGTGGTTAATTGGCGGGTTATACATACGAAGGTTCTCTGTTGATGAGATTGGGGTGGGAGCATGAGCCATGAAGGCAAGTTTCACAACAAATTAAAATGATAATAATAAACGAAAGCAACCCAAGAAATATGAGAATGCAAAGCAATAATTGCTCTTCTGACAAATCTACCTAATGCTCCTCCATGATTGTACAGGAACTTAAATTTCTTCAAGTGAGACCGAAAATTATGAGGTTTTGTGGAAGAACAGCAACTTAACATCTGCCTCCTACCCCACATGCTTCTTATGGGGGGTTACACAACTGACTGTGAAAACTTTAAAGAAAAACTTATCACTACTAAAATGGTGATAGCTCTTTTAAGTTCATAATAAGAAAATGAAATGTCAATACACCCACAGCTACAGCTAGGTACCAGATATCTTTCCACAACTTAGCTCATTGTGTTTGATCGTTTTGTTGCGTCTTAACCACCAAATTATTGACTGTTGTAGGCCTCTCTGTGCACGTGGTCTGTAACTAGGAAATTCTATGGTTTAGATAATGTAAACATATACACAGACCTTGAAAGGACGTACAGAAAAAGAAAAGTAACTTACAAGAAAATTACTTTTCTTCGTCCCTGACAAAACAAAAGCTTGCGAGATGGATTTTTGGACCATTGTCAGGACCTCCCTCTCTCTTCGTACCACATAAATACTGATGTCATTGACTCTTAAAGTTCAAACAAATAGCTGTTTAGTGGAAAGAGATGCTTAAGAAGAGAAAAACTTGAGCAGTAATCTTCTGTCTTCCTGAGAGTACACGGCCATATTTGCTCGTTACAGTGAAGGTGAAATACATTAAAGCTTTTCTACCTACTATTCCACATTGACTTCCTTCTTCAATTTGAGAAGGGTGATTTGCTAGCTAGCTAGTTAGTCGCTCGAGTTCTGGAGGAATTATGACATGAAATTTGATGATTTAATACATATAGTGTCGAGGCAAGCACTGAAAACAAGATAAAAATCAAAATCAAAATCAAATGTTTATTCTAAATTTGAGGTAATTTTTGCTAAATCAGGATTTTATTTTTAATACTTCCTCCGATTCATAATAAGTGTTGTTTTTGATACATTTTAATTATTCAAAATAAGTATCATTCTTGACTTTGTATGCATGTTTATAATTTTACTTCCAAAATTAAC
>JANZLH020000139.1:1122947-1145579 GCA_026770325.2 Erythroxylum fimbriatum
GGCGAGAGAGGCTATGGCTCAAAGGTCGGTCAGCTGGGCTTTCTTTTGGAGACTTTTAGTTAGCACTGTTACTTTTGTGTATTTTGGGTTAAGTATTCAGAGTGATGTACAGACTGAAAACACTGACAGTTTGTAAATTACTGAGTTTGAGTAAATGAAATGAAATACAGTTTGGTTTTAAAAAGTTACCAATTTCTTATTTCTGTTTTATTATTGTGATGCCATGGGGAGTTTAGTGGTGGTTGTCAGTAGTGGTTTCTTATCGTAGGATATGTACCGGAATGACCTACGGGCGTTCCGGTGGGAACTCTACGGTAAGGGGGCGCTACAATAACACTCACAAAATTTATAAGTTCCCGTAGCTATGATAGAAAGCCAAATTGATCAGAAAATTTGAAGTAAAAACTCTTTAGTATAAAGATAAAAATTATGGAATAAACTAATAATAAATCCATTAAATTGAAATAGCAAGATATAAGTAATGAAAATTTTGAGCTAATCACTTTATCACAAAACAACTACAGCATAGCCTTTTTTTTAAAACTCTCTAAAGCTCTCTCACTTTTTTAGTTTTCTAAACGCTAAAGTTCTCACCTACTAAGATTGAGTACAAATTAATGTTTTTATATTAAAGTTACTCCTAATTCTAATAAAATTATACTTGAATAAAGCTATATATTTGAACTCTAAAACTCATCTTTGTTGAATGTTTCTATCTCATATGACTTTTATCTCTTCAAACTTATCTTTAAATCTTTAAAAGATAAGGTTTATAACATACATGTACACTTACTGGTTGTGTACAATGACCATATCTAACCTTTAATCTTCAAAACTCAATGTAACGGAGATATATAGTCACAAGGAATTACATGCTCATTTTACACCATTTTGTACACCTACACGACCATGTTTGGAACATCGCCTTTCAACTTCCATATGGTTACAAAAGCTTACATGGTCATGTACACATTCATTTCCACCATTTACATGAGTGCATGACTCCTAGACATAGGTATTTCATCTAAAAACAACTTTTAATTTTTCAATTTATGTCTCAAATTCACTCGAACTTCATTTCTTTTGATCTAATGAGTCATCCAAGACTTATGGAGTTCAGATTTAAGCCTTGTTTAACAATCAACAGATTGCATTAGTTGTTAGCTAACGACGGATTAATATAGCTGATTTGATCAGCAGATAACATCAACTGGTTATTTAAGGATGTTTGATAAAATTAACTATTTATGTGTAAAATAACTTATGAGGACATGACTTAAAAAACATTATAAGGACATAAGTATAATATAGTATCTTTTTGAATATTCTCATAAGAATTTAGACAGAGCATAAGAAGGCAACACCATCATTTAAAGCAAAAAATTAAAAAAAAAACTAGTATGTGGGGAAGGGAGAGGACAAACTTACTATACCTATATCTATATCTATCTCTATCTCTATCTCGATCTTTATCTCTTTTTCTCTCTCCTCTTATCTCCTAGCGTGATCCCAGCAATAATAAAAGATGACAACTTGAGTAATTTGTAATAGCTTTTAAGCACAATCGTCTTTTCATCTCTTAATTTCTTAGCCGCTGAAACAAAATTCTTCTTATAGGAGCATTTTCTAAAACAATTGATTGAGTTTAATCCGCCAACCCAATCAGTTAATTACCAAACATAATTATCAGTAGTTTGACATGGACAAATAGCCAAATATCTCTCAATCCGCAAAAAAAAAATGATTAACCATTTACCAAACAAGGCCTTAGTAGAATTAGTCAAGTAAACATCTATAAAATGAGGCTGAAGAATGATCAAAACTAATGGGAATATAAGATCTAAAAAAGAGAAGAAGAACATAGACATCATTTGGTATGATATGTAAGAATTAGAGCAAAAAGTTGTATCATTATACCAATAAGTAGTAATATAGGTGAGCAAGGAATTCAGTGTGAGGAACTCCAAAATTCTAGAAATGCCACCATAAGAGGCTTGATTCGTCAGTCAACTATCCACCACTCGGTCATAGGTGACCAACTTGCATAACAACATATTACATACTTTATAGGCCAATAACATATGGATAGAGTGCTCCACTCTCACCTTCAAACATATCTTAGGCAGACTAGTATGACCCAAAATATGATGGTCTATTCACCTTACAATCCTTAATGAGTTACTATTACAATGGCCTGATATACAATGGCTTCCGAAACCCTACAAATCATGTAGTACATTATCGGGAGCTCATAGACTCATATGGTTGAAAATTAGGACATGATCTCTTCATGTGTTTCAATAAAAGAAAAAAATTCATAGTTTTTCAAAAATCTCCTTAATTTTATATTATGATTAATTCATGAATATAATAAAACATAAATTATAAACCATACCTTTATATGGAACTTGATTTCTTTTTTTCTATAACTTTCTTTAAATCCATAAATTACCATATTGTACAAGTGTTCAGTCTTTTAAAATATTCATATGAAAAGTTTAAAAAATATTCTAAAAGTGGTATAAAGAAGAATATATCAAAAGTGCTAATTTTTATAAAGTACATGCATATTTATAACAGGACATAGACTTTTTAGTAATTTAATGAATTATAGTTAAAATTCTAAATAATCTTTAATTATAATTAAAATAATATTGATTAAATATCAATTAGGTTGAAATAAGATCTAATATTTCAGATTGGTCCTTATTTATCAAATATTTTATATTTGGCTTTAAAGTTTTTCAAATTTTATAATCAAGTTCAACTTGGTTAAATTATATTTTTTCTCTTAAATTGTTCTTTGTGGTTAATTCATTAAGTTTTTCTGTATGTTGAAAATGAATATAAAACTACAATCCTAAACTGCATTAGGATTAGATAAATTAAATACTTTAATTTATCTTTAATTCTCTAATTAAAGCATTCATACGCATAGATTAAGATTGACATACAAAGTATCATGACCACCCAAATATAAAAATGTCAAAATAGTTTTAATTAACTTTTTTGTGTATGACTTTTCTTATAATTTAATTTTTTATCAGATAATATTTTGATTAAACATAAAGTATGAAATTAATGTATATAATATTTGAGTCCAATCATATTTGTTCTCCAGCAATAATAATTGATTATTTTAATGTCAATTTGAAAAATATTACTTTATAAGTGTCATTCAATATCAGATAAAAATTTCTCAAATTAATAGTAATTGAGAATAATAAAATATTTCCCTAGTTATTTTAGGGTGATGAATTCTATTGATCACCCAACTACGTTCATGTAACTTATACAATATCAAATGACTACAAATCGAGCTTGACTAACATGAGTTCTAAGTAATATCAAAACATAACAATCCATATGTGAAATAATTTGGAGATCTCAATTCAAATGATCATTTATACAATCATCACATTGAAGATTTCTATAAATATACATGTAATGTCCATATGAAATTCGTTTGTTGGTTTAGTTAAGTAAACTTGTACTCTAATAAATAATTAGGTATTTGTTTAATTATCTCTATACTTTAGTTTATGGGATCGTCTACTTTATTTATAAGGAAGAAATATAGTGTATGTTAATCTTTTTACTAATGACCTTATCATAATATATCTATGTGTGTATACACACACACACACACACACACACACACACACACACATATATATATATATATATTTGATAAGATGTTATTTTGATATATTAATTGGAATTATCTCTTTAGCTTTGGATCTATTTTGATGCTTAAATAGAAAAAATTAATGTTTGTTTTGTTTTAGGGATGAAAAGTGGAGATTGCATAAAATTGGACCATTATTGGTGAAAATAACATATTTTGGAAAAAGTGGACAGATTACTGCAGTGGGTAAGGCTAAGTCACTCCTAATGTCAGATTCACTTGAAGAGTTGGAGTTTAATTAGGAAACTTCTTTCCATCCCTATTATGTAGGCGTTTGGATTTGTTTTAGATAAGAATCTTTGTAAGATATGATTAGACTAGGTTTAGAGTAAGAAAACAATATAAAGAGCATCTTTTACCTCTCTTCACTTTAATCAATTGTTTCTTTAGTAATTTTCTCTCAATCTTTTATCTTTCTTTTATCTTTAGTGTTGAAACTTAAGCCATGTGTGGTAAACTCATTTTATTCTAATTCAAGGGGATTCAAAACTCTAGTTATAACCTTGTTAGCTTTCAACTTTTATTCATATTTTAATGCAAATATTTCTTCTTTTGAGTTCTTATATTTCACGAACTATTAATATTGATTAATACGACAAATTAATTTAATGTTGATTATTCTATTACTATCTATGAACTCAATAATCCATAATTGTCATGAAGGATTGGTATAAGTAGTAAGTAGGTTATTTATGGATTTGCATATTTAACTTATGATAAACATGAAAACTAAGTTGAATAGTTGCATCTATCTCAATTGTTTAAATTAGGGTTTAGTCTTTTTCAATCAGTTTATTGCTATCATTTAATTAATATGGAATGTTATCATACACAGTCAACTGATGGCAAGTTTTAGTTTTGATGCTGGATTTGAACCAACTAATTTAGAAAAATTTGAGACTTATTACGGCTATCTTAATATGTTTTGGTCTAACTTCTTGAATTGTGACAATTATTCTTTTTAAACTAATGATCAATATTATAATTAGATGATATCTTTTCCTTAAATCAAAGTTAAGTGCTCCTGAATTTCTCTTTTTTTATATTCAGTTGATTTATTTTGATTCCTTGTTAATTTCAGTTAATTGGTTAATTAATCAATCCCCACTTTATTTTATTAATTGAAATTAAGAAGCTAAAGTTTAATTATCTTGGGATTTGACCGGATTCCATGACTACTGCAAGAAGTTTGAGAGTTCGAGGGCTTCAATAACCCAATCAATATCATATGAACTTTTTCTTATAAATTAGTTAATAAAATAAATATACATAAGATAAGGAATGCATTTTATTTATATCACAAATACACAACTAATTGACATTATGGCATAAACCAGTACTATATGGGATTTCAAATGCCATGAAATGTAAGGATTTTTTTTTATCCACATTGGTGAAAGTCATATAGGATTGGTATAAAACTATATCGCGGGTTGTAAATGTAATATCTTATCTCCTAAATTGTTGAGAGTTAGAAGGTTTAGAAGATTAATCTCATGCATATTGCATTAAATAAAATAAATTACATCACTAGATGATTAATTTGATGCATTAGGATACGAAAGTTGTTATTCTATGTAAATGCATAAGATTCGCATACACATACATATATTATTATTTATAAATATGAGAAATAAGTGGCAAATGTTTTATGTGAACTTAATTGACATATTCCGGGATGCTTGGATATGATTTTGATGAATTAGAATTAAATTAGAAATTGATGGATTTAAGTTAGTGATTTGGAGTTAATTGTTAAAAATTGAAAGTTTGAGGAGTCAATGTATAAATTGACTTAGTAGAATTCTTAAATGGTAAGATTGGAGACAAGTGACACTTTATATTTGTGACAATTGACCCTTTATATTTGTGACAAATGACACTTTAGACTTGTGGCATGTGGAGTTTAGAATGGTGACATGTGTAACTTTACAAATGGTGACATATATAGCCCTATAATTAGTGACATGTGTAGCCTTATAAGTAGTGACATATGGAGGCTTAAATGAGTGACATGTGGAGCCTAAGATTAGTAACATATGGACCAATAGAAGAATAATAGATGGACCAATAGAAGAATAATACATGACCAACTTCACCTTTCTTCTCGATCTGCGCTCATCTACCATTTGATCGAGTTGAAAATTTAGGAGTATGTTTTTGAGACAATTCTCTACATTCTAATAGGCCAGTCTTTTGTTTGAAGCATTGGATTTTCAGATCGGAGCCTCGGAACATTGATGCATTTTGGTGATTTCTCTCCCTTTAAGTTCCTAACAATGTTATCTTGTATAGTTGCTTATTCCTCTTGTTGATGTTGAGTTTGTGTCTTTGAAAAGAGGATATTTGTACACATTTTAATTTAGTGAAACTATTTTTCGGACCGAAGGTTTCGTGATTTTTATCCTTGATTTGAAGGATTTTTTTACATTAAAAATTGCGGTATCTTTATTGGTGTTTGATTTGCTATTATTGTTAACGAATTATTGCTGATATTTACTTATTCCTATTATTCAAATAGATTTGCGAAGTTTTGGTGGCGTGTTTACACTTTTGCATAATTTAGCAGTACCGAATTTCTCTCAACAAAATTTGCTAAGAAGACGACGAGAGGAATGTTTGAGCGCAGACTAGTTGATTGCACAAAAGTAGTGAACAAGGATAGTTTTGCTCAATTTCCGCATTACTCGTAGTAATTCGCTATACGAGTACCTCCCAATAGATTGCGCAAACGATATCTTCTATCTTTGAACACATTTCCTGTGGGCAAATTGGAATATGTTGTACGTGTCTTTCAATTCCAAACTTCGAAGCAATCATTTCAGATAATTTGCGTAAAGAGACAAATAGTATGCTAATACGACGATATGTTCTATCTCTTGTATTGCCGCGGACGTAAATTAGTGGAGTTAAGTTATTTAGTTTTAAGATATTCATAATTTGCTTGCAATATTATTAACTTTTTTTTGTCAAGCTACCAGGTATTCGGTGTCACATGGGCAACCAACTAGTCCGGATTCGAGCCGGGTAGGACCCTTGTGGGGCGGCGAAGCTCTCCCTCACGAGTTTTAAAGTGACTCCATTCCCAAGACTCGAACTCAAGACCTTGGTTAAAGATGGAGGAGCCCGTGCCACTCCACCACAGCCTTCATGGGTGCAATATTATAACTTTAAAATGGTAAAGCTGATGCTGGATTTCAGAGTGCAGACCATTTATCACTCAAGGTCGATTGGTAGTTCATTTACGCTAAATTTCACATAAAAATAATAAAGTAATTAAGCATAAAAGTGAAACATCATAATTGACGTTTAAAGTAAAACAGAAAAGAGAAAGCCGAGAGTAAACAGAGCCCAAGTTCTGCAGATTTTTAGCTAAGACGAATTAATTGTCGAGCTAGGTATACAAGGTGATGGCATAACAGTTGCCATGCTTGTGATGAGCTGTACACCTTATCATGAGCTTTGCTAGGTTGGACTTTGGACGAAATTAGTTGACCGATTACTTCTTTTTCTATACAAATTAGATTCTATTGAGATTAAAATGTCAAAGGTAATATATATTATTGTTCCTGCTAAGTAATCCCTTGATAATTATGTTACATTGGAACTTTTTCTCTATTTATGTTGGCATGGCAAACCGTCCATTCACTCAAACTTCACTTCCCTCGTTTCCACATAAACATGTGGACATCAGATCAGATAACCCAAAAAATAATGATGTATGATTTAATAGAACATATTTTTAAAATAACAGTTGGTGTCCACAAATTTAATAAATAGAATGCCTTTATTATAAACTAAGTGACATATATATTTTAACGAAGTAATAAATTTAATTTAACAGTAAAAAGATGTGGTTAAGATAAAAAGGTATGTTTATGAATCAATTTACTTCACCACACAGTCAAAAAGAAAGACGCATCCAAAGGGCCATAACATAACAAGTTGAATATAGTCCATTTAGTAATAGCCCAACCAAACTAATTTTTCCCGCCAAAACCATTTCCAAATTTTCCCTTTTTCCCGAATGACAGACACATCAGTCCTCAAAAATTCTCCATATTTTCAAATAGCGAAAGAGAGAAAAGCGCATGAGTCTTCTTCAACTGCAATCTATCTGCTACAAGTAAAGCACAAGGACAAGGAGCTGACTTGACTTGGGCAATGGGGGACGAGTTCATGACCGGCGAGTCGGACACGGCCCGCCATGCCGGATCTGGCGTAGCCGCCCCGAGGCTTGCCATCAAGGAAATGGTGATGCGGAACTTCAAGTCATACGCCGGTGAACAGCGCGTTGGTCCTTTTCACAAGGTTTGACTTCGAAACTTTGTCCAATTTGTTGGTGTCTGATTGAATGGGTTGGCGTTTTGAAATTTTGAATCTCGAGGCCGATTTCGGGGTCCAAGCAACTGTGCTCATCCCTGTTGTAAATTCTTAAATTCTGGAAATTTCTTGCTTCTTTTCTCTTTTGTTTCTCATTTACAAACATGAGCTGTTCCTGAAGTTGATATTAAAAGAATTTATTTTCCTTCTCTCTTTCTCTAATCTGTTTGGTTTCCACTTTGGTATCAGAGTTTTTCTGCTGTTGTTGGGCCAAACGGAAGTGGAAAGAGCAATGTAATAGACGCGATGCTGTTCGTATTTGGAAAACGAGCGAAGCAGGTTTTTCGATTATTAGGATAATGTGCTCTTTTGGTGATTACAGGCAGGGTGAAATGTTGGGATTTTCTATTTTAGTTTTAGTTTTTCTAGTCTATTACTTATTATGCACCAATTTGAATTTGCAGATGAGACTTAACAAAGTTTCGGAGCTTATTCACAATTCTACCAATCACCAGAATCTTGATAGTGCTGGTGTTTCTGTTCATTTTCAGGAAATCATTGACCTGGTAACTCTTTTGGCTGTGAAATTTGTTTTTTTTTTCCTTACTGTAACCTAAAGGGCTTTACTCCCTTTGTTTACAGCTGGGTTTGTTTATTAGGAGAAAAAAGATGCATGCTTTCACATTTTATGCTGTTATGTTTACAATGAGAAAGAGTTTGAAAATAAGGGAAATACTCAATACTAAAGCTCCAAAACCTTTTAGGATGATGGAACCTATGAAGCTGTTCCAGGAACAGATTTTGTAATCGCCAGGGTTGCCTTTCGGGATAATTCTTCCAAGTACTACATCAATAACCGTGCTAGTAATTTCACTGAGGTCACCAAGATGCTCAAAGGGAAAGGAGTTGATCTGGACAATAACCGCTTTCTGATTCTTCAGGTTTGTTATTGTAGTTCAGTGGTTCAATTTGAATGACATTATGTTGTTTTAATGGCTTCATTTCTTTCTTTTGTTTTAGGGTGAAGTTGAGCAGATTTCTTTGATGAAGCCAAAGGCTCAAGGACCCCATGATGAAGGGTTTCTTGAATATCTGGAGGATATAATTGGGACTAACAAATATGTTGAGAAAATTGACGAGTCATTTAAGGAGTGAGGACTTTGTTTTCTAATTTCATAAACAAGCTGAATTGCTCTTGTTTCTGTGTTGACATCCTTGCTGCAATCTGTTACATCTGTATTTATTATCTGTTCGAGTGCAAAATCCAGGGGTAAAATCGGTGCTTATATATGTTTTCTATCCTTCAAAACCTAATATAAAAGTTTAGAATTTTGGTAATTAGGATCATAATGACACACTTCTTCAATAGGATCTATTACTTGTCCAAGGATGATGTATCATAAAAATGTTATGTGATTCTGGTTTAGGTTTCAATCCAAATAAGCTGGTAATGGTGCTATCATGTGTTAGCATTCACCTCACTAAGAAATACTCGGTGGAATCTTATGGATTTATGTGCTCTGTGACCACTGCTGTCTCCATTCTTTCAGACATTGCTATTTTGCTGAAGACTATTTGCATTATGAATCTGATTTAGATTAAAGTCAGATCTCACTCTATACGATACTTTCTTCCGTAGGCTGGAGTCCCTGAATGAGAAACGATCTGGGGTGGTGCAGATGGTTAAGTTAGCCGAGAAGGAAAGAGATAGCTTAGAGGTTTTTGTGCTGTCTAGTTTGTTGCACTTTGTTGCTGATCTTTAAAAATGTTTGCAAAGCATTTTGGTTTATTTCATTGAATAGGATGTCAAGAATGAGGCAGAGGCTTACATGCTGAAAGAGTTATCACACCTGAAATGGCAAGAGAAAGCTACTAAATTGGCTTGTGAAGATACTGGAGCAAAAATGAGTAAAATTCAAGAAAATGTATCTAGCTTAGAAGA
Source organism: Erythroxylum fimbriatum (assembly GCA_026770325.2). Lineage (NCBI taxonomy): Eukaryota > Viridiplantae > Streptophyta > Magnoliopsida > Malpighiales > Erythroxylaceae > Erythroxylum > Erythroxylum fimbriatum. Next base: position 1,132,901 of record JANZLH020000139.1, read on the forward strand.
AAGTTTGAAGGCTGAAAGGTTATTTTTGTGACTCTTCACTGTACGTTCTTTATTGTCAGAAATTGCATATGCTGAACATTTTTTCATTTTCTTCAGAGAGAAGATTGAAAACAGTCATAAAACATTGAAGGATCTAGAGATAGTGCACAACAAATATATGAAGAAACAGGAGGTTTGGATGCATAATATTTTACAATGATGGTTGAATTCATATCGTATATTATCCATCATGGATCTTTTCATTTGTTCTTATTAAATTCTCGGAATTCAGTTGCAACTCTTGAATTCAGGAACTTGACAATGACCTTCGAAATTGTAAGGAAGATTTTAAGGAATTTGAAAGACAGGATGTTAAATACCGGGAGGATCTGAAGCACATGAAGCAAAAGATCAAGAAGCTCGAGGAAAAGCTTGAGAAGGTAAGCAAAAATGTGAATAACCTGTTTCTGTGCTGTCGATTCACTTCTCTCTGTTTTTGGCAGGACTCATCTAAGATTGAAAACTTACAGAAGGATTGTGAGGACTCCACTATCATGCTTCCGAAACTTGAGGAAAATATTTCAAGGCTGCAACAGATGTTGGTGGATGAGGAGAAATTGCTAGAGGATATTGTGGAGAATTCAAAAGGTTTAATTGTTTTCATTTCACTAACAAAAGTTGATTCCTTTTAGGTGCAATTTTAGCACACAAGTTATTGGAAGGTTAACTATTACCCAAAGGAATTGGCCATGTGAACTTGTATGATTCAACTTATTTGGAGAATAAGATTAATAAAGGCTCATCTTCTGGAGTGAAAGGGTGGCTTTTGAATTAAACTTGTGAACCTTAGTTTTTTGTTGATCTTCTTTTCTTTTTAAATATATTTTTCTGTTTAATCTAGACAGTCATATTCAACATTTCAACAAATAATTGCTCTGCAAGTTAAAAGGATCAATTTAAGTTACTCATAATTGATTCCCGTTCCATTATCAGTAGTCATTTTCTCCTGTGCCTTTTCTACTAATTTATCCCTGATAATTTGTCTTTTAAACAGTTGAAACTGAAAGATATCGCTCTGAGCTTGTCACAGTTCGTGCTGAACTTGAACCATGGGAAAAACAATTGATTGATCACAGGGGTCAACTTGAAGTTGCTAGCACAGAGAGTAAGCTTTTGACTGAGAAGGTGGGGTTCTCATGTTATATTAACTCTTTATGAGATGATAATATGGATAACAAATGTTCTAGTGCCTGTAGTCTATCCTCATTGTTTAAAACGTATTTGTCTTCTAATTTTGCTACTGTCCTGGTATGATCCATATAGGTGTCTCTGTACTACTCTACGGATTTCAAAGTTCGAAGTTATAAAGATACCTTGAGACAAAACTAGGAACTCGGAAAACTTAATTTCTTTAACGAAGGGTGTTATACACTAGTTGAATATTTTTTCACTGTTACAGCATGAAGCTGGCTATGCAGCTTTTGACAATGCCCGCAAGCAGATGGACAGTATATTGGGAAGAATTGAAACAAAAACAGCATCCATTGCCAAAATACAAAGTGATATTGTAAAGCACAAGTCTGAAGCAACAGAAGCACATAAAGTGGAGCAAGTATGTCCTGTTATGATGATTACCGAAACCATGCTTTTATCTTTTCTACTGCCTTGGTGCTATCTTATGTTAACAATCTTTTACAGGACGGCTTCAAAGAGCAAGAAGCACTGATGCCTCTTGAACAAGCTGCACAACAGAAGGTTGCAGAACTTAAACAAGTTGTTGATTCTGAAAGAAGTCAAGGATCAGTTTTGAAAGCAATTCTTCGGGCCAAGGAATCTAATGAAATTGAGGGAATCTATGGTCGTATGGGGGATTTGGGTGCTATTGATGGTGAGTTTGCTTATGAATTCAAAATGTGACAAGCAAGCTTCTTTTTCTGTTTTGATCATATTGAATTACATGTTTGGATTCTTTTGTGTTGTGATCCACTTTGATATTTTCCTATTGTTCAAGGACAATAAATTCAAAGTTGTGTTTTATATGTTGAAGGCAGTGCTTGCTGCTTAGATGGTATTCGTAGATTTTTACGTTCATTTATAACATCCTTGCTGTATTTGATAAGCTCATGTTCATGCCATTCTTCTTATTAACAAGTTAAGTGATACAATCTTTGGTTGTCTGATCACTTTTTGTTGTTGAATTGATTGTCATTGCAGCAAAATATGATGTTGCGATTTCAACAGCTTGTCCTGGACTTGATTACATTGTAGTGGAAACAACTGCTGCAGCCCAAGCATGCGTTGAGCTACTCAGAAGGGATAAACTTGGAGTTGCAACTTTCATGATATTGGTATCAACGATGTCTCATTACTACACTTCAAATTGACTTAAAACCTGAAAATATGCCTGATTGATGAGTTAGATGCTAAATAGTTGAATGAATTGTTGATGATAGTAAGAACAGAACTCGGATTAGAGATCCAATTCAAGTTGCAAGTTTTTCATGATCCGATTATGGCATCTTCTACTTATTTACCGAGTTTTTGTCACACTTGAGCCAACCCTGGCAATTGTATATATTAAAGGTGTTCTGATTTAAGTTCTTAAGTTCTCTAAAAACATGATTTTGAGCTTTGTATTTGATAAAGTTTATATGCTTTGGCATCATGAAGTTTTTCTTTTGCGATGAGATGCTTGAGCTTGGATGCCAAACATTCTTGTGAAATGACTACTGTTATTTGTGTTTAGGAGACCTTGATTCCAGCATTGCATTTTTCTTTTACTAATGCAGGAGAAACAGGTTGACCTTTTGCCAAAGCTGAAGGAGAACATAAGAACTCCAGAGGGAGTTCCACGTCTCTTTGATCTAGTCAGGGTCCAAGATGAAAGAATGAAGCTTGCTTTCTATGCAGCTTTGACCAACACCATAGTAGCAAAGGACCTTGAGCAGGTTGATTCTCATTTTATTATTGTTGCATACCTTTGCTCTTTAGCTTTAATGGTGGAAACAAAAATGACCTTGCATTTGTTTTAATTATTTCTATGCTCAAAACTTGTGGAATAGATTCTTGAAATGATATAGTTCTCCTTGGTCCTCCAAGTTGTGCATCTATAGTTTCCTTAATTGAATCCTTGGTTACCTGTGTTTCACTGGCAAGATTCTAGGTGAAAAGCACTTGTTGTCAGGATCTAGAAAGGAACAGGAATGATGTTGCTGAGAAAGTTGAAGTACAGCTGCCCACTCTTTCTGAATTAAAACACTTGTTAACTCTTTATGCCGCAATATCTTGCTATATTCAACCATGCACTGGAACAAAATCTGACCTTGGATTTCTGACAAGATGATGTATGATGAAGTTTGGAATTCGACATTCCTTGCCCACCCTAGTGTTCATTTGATTATATATTTTTTACCCTGATGACATCTTTGAAGATATACCACATTCATGTGCTATATGATTTATATTTCTAACAGCTGTTTGAGGTCTTTCATAGAGGGAAAAAGATTGATTGCGGGTCCTATGAATGTACAGGCAACTCGAATTGCATATGGTGGAAACACAGAGTTCCGACGTGTGGTGACACTTGATGGTGCACTATTTGAGAAATCTGGCACAATGAGTGGTGGTGGCACCAAGCCTCGTGGTGGTAAGATGGGAACGTCTGTTCGACCTGCAAGTGTAACCGGAGAAGCTGTTTTAAATTCTGAGAAAGAGCTTTCTGCCATTGTTGACAAACTAAATGCCATCCGTGAAAGAATGATTAATGCAGTGAAGTGTTATCGGACATCAGAAAAAGCAATTGAAAACCTGGAAATGGAATTGGCTAGAAGTCAGAAAGAGGTATTTGTTGTCATGTTTTATCCAAGGTTCCTTTTGTCATTGTGAGTAACAAGGAAAGTCATTCTGTGAATTTTTCCTGGCAACCAGATTGACAGTATGAACTCAGAACATAGTTATCTTGCAAGGCAACTTGGTTCCTTGGAGGCTGCATCGAGACCAAAGAAGGATGAGCTTGATAGGTTGGAGGAGCTCAAGAAAATTATTTGTACCGAAGAAAAAGAGATAGATAGACTTATTCAAGGGTCTGCAAGGTTGAAGGAAAAGGTGTGTTAAGTAATTATATTGAGTTTCTCCGTATATGTCCCTAACCAATTTTTCTAGGCTCCAAATAATAAAATGGTTTATGGTGGAGGACCAGTTGTGGTCAGTGTTCTTATTTCCTTTAGATTGCCGTGAATATTCTTTTCCAAGTATAGTTGATTCCAATTTTTCCTACTGGAGAACAAATCCCTTTGCCTTGATGATTCTCTTTGGTTGCTTACTACATTGAGTTCTGCTTTTAGGCTTCGGAGCTTCAGAATAAAATAGAAAATGCAGGTGGTGAAAGGCTGAAGGCTCAGAAGTTAAAGGTCAACAAGATTCAGTCAGTAAGTAATGACTTGACTTTAAACTGTCAAACTATTGTCTTGCAGTGTCTGCCTTAATGCATGCTGCTCTTCACTGTATAGGATATTGACAAAAATAGCTCGGAGATCAATCGTCACAAAGTTCAAACAGAGACGGGGCAGAAAATGATAAAAAAGTTAACTAAAGGGATCGAAGACTCAAAGAAGGAAAAGGAACGATTAACTGAGCAGAAGGATAAAATGAGAGGGGTCTTCAAAGAAATAGAAGAAAAGGCATTCACAGTCCAAGAGAACTACAAGAAAACACAGGAGGTCTGCTTTTTCTACGTTTTCGATTACCTTTGACCACATGGTTCACTGGTGGGAATCGGTTTGGTAAACTCTTACAGTGTCCGTTGTCTCTAATGCAGTTGATTGATCAACACAAGGAGGTGCTGGATAAAGCAAAGTCGGATTATGAAAATGTTAAGAGGGTCGTGGATGAATTGCGCGCATCAGAGGTACTGTATCCTGGATTATCTTATTATTATACCTTTTGGTTCTTTGTTTTCTCCTTCCCTTATCTTGTAGTGCGTATGTTTTTTTTAACTCGTGTAATATGAGAATTGAATCTTGTTTTGAAGGTTGATACTGATTATAAATTACAAGACATGAAAAAAAGCTACAAAGAGTTGGAATTGAAGGGGAAAGGTTACAAGAAAAAGCTCGATGATTTGCAAACTGCTCTTACGCATCATATGGAACAGTAAGTTGAGTTTGTGGCAAAATAACTATTAACTCTGAGCTATGAGCGTCAGAACTTGATTCAGATCGTCGACTTTAATTCCGTGGCTTATCTGTCGTTGAAGTTGAAGTTTATATTCCATAGTCTATTGCATGGAAATTGGACAGTCATACACCCAGTTTCAGTTGCCAAACTAGACGTAGAATACTTTTATCTCTAAACAACTCAAATTTTCATTAGTTACAAATTCTGTTAAAGTTGTAATTTTAATTCCATTTCTAGGATCCAGAATAGGCGTTATTGTGGACAGAGCATTTTCAAAGAACATTTAAATGTATGCTTGTTTATGGCAGAATTCAGAAAGATCTAGTTGACCCCGAAAAGCTTCAAGCAACGCTTGCAGACGGGACTTTAACCGATGCTTGTGACCTCAAAAGGGCCCTTGAAATGGTAGCTCTCCTAGAAACACAATTAAAGGAGATGAACCCAAATCTAGATTCGATTTCAGAGTACGAATAATCTTGTTTAACTTGATCTGAAACTATGCATACTTTTAATTGTACGTTTATATTATCTTATATATCTTTGATAGATACCGGAAAAAAGTTTCATTATACAATGATCGAGTAGGGGAGTTGAACATGATCACTCAACAACGTGACGATATGAAAAAGCAATATGATGAATGGAGAAAGAAAAGGCAGGCATATCTATTCTTGTTTATGTCCATGTTTTAGGTCTTCATTGTGTCCTTCTAGAGCGCGATTCTGATTTATTGCTTTTTTTTTTTTTTTTGCAGATTAGATGAGTTTATGACAGGATTCAACACAATATCACTGAAACTGAAGGAAATGTATCAGGTTCGTATATTGCATCTTTTGACTGGTTGTGGGTCAGTGGTTAGATGTATTCTTCTGGTTGTGGACTAGATATTTCTCTTTTTGTGTCTTTTTTCTCAAGCCAGACCCTAAGTTTGCACTTGGTCATACATTTTTCACCTGTTTAGTCTCTTTTCCTTATTCTTTTCTTGAGTGATTTAAATTTAGATGATTACACTTGGAGGTGATGCGGAACTGGAGCTAGTAGACTCTTTAGATCCCTTCTCAGAAGGTGTTGTCTTCAGTGTGAGGCCACCAAAGAAAAGCTGGAAGAACATTGCCAATTTATCTGGTGGTGAAAAGGTGATTCAATACATAATTGACTCTTCCATTATTTAGTTGTACATGAAAGTAGCATGAGACACGACAAGAACCTTTTTTATTAGGGTAAATGACATTTGTGTGTTTTCCGTCTTCAGACTCTCAGCTCACTAGCGCTTGTCTTTGCGCTTCATCACTACAAGCCTACACCACTCTACGTAATGGATGAAATTGACGCTGCTCTAGGTAATGACTAGAAAAAACTCAACTATCTTCTTGCCATGATTGCTCCTTGTTTTTCTTCTCTTTACTCATAATTTAAGTTGAATACTAGATTTCAAAAATGTTTCAATTGTGGGACATTACGTGAAGGATAGGACAAAGGATGCTCAATTCATAATTATAAGGTAATGTCATCGAATAGTTGCTTCTATGCTTCAGCTGCTAGTCATAACTCATGTTCTTAATGTTTGTGCCCCATACAGCCTTAGAAACAACATGTTTGAGTTGGCTGATCGACTTGTTGGGATCTACAAAACTGACAACTGCACCAAGAGCATTACTATTAACCCTGGAAGCTTTGTGGTATGTGAAAAAGCTGCTTGATGGCGCTGATGGATCTTTTGGAGTCGAATTGTACCGATGTTGCTGTCATTAATTTTGTATTTGCTTCGATTAATTAACTTTCTCCACCATACCTAAAGATATTATAAAATATCAACTCGATATTTAAATGTGAATCATTTTGATATATTAGTAACTGAGATAGCTACTTGCACCTTTGATACAAGTCTAATCTATGCAAGCAATACATGAAGGCTAAGGAAACGATTGATACGAAGTTACAAACACATCCACTCTCCAGGGCCGGGCCTTTTACACAACGTTGAGAAAGTCTTTGGTGGAGAGTTGTTCCTCATAGGCTCTCTGTCTACGAACCTTTTGTGGAACAGAACTCGGAGAATTGGGATGGTCTGGTCTATCTCGTATGAACGTGTAAGAAAATGCTCCGAGCACTGTTCCTGTCACTGGTCCAATGAAATATACCCACAACCCCTTGTAGTACTCACTAGCAACTGCTGGTCCCAGTGTCCTTGCTGGGTTCATGGATCCGCCAGATATTGGTCTGTTGATGACTAACAGCTCATTAAGAAGGCTCGAAAATGGGCTTTCGACTTCCAATATAAACAAGCAGAGAAACTGTGCCGACTTAATTATGACTTAGTGATAAGGATTATAAAGAGTTTTGATGGAACTGATGTGCCGACTGAATTATGACTTAGTGATAAGGATTAGATAGAGTTTTGATGTAACTGACTTACCCTGCCAGTATGGACGTGATACAAACAGCAGAACCAACTGCTATGCCTGCTAGCTCTCCAACCTGTATGTTAGGAGATAACCGAAATAAGCATGGCATTGGCTTATAACCTTAGATAGAGAGATCCCAATTTCTAGTGAATAATGATGATGTGAGCCCTTACAGCTTTGTTATCAGTTGCCACCGCCGTAGTGACGAACATCATAGAAAAAGTCACAACAATTTCCATAAGGAGAGCTTGAAAATCTGTTCCAGAAGGAGCAGTTGTACCCAAATGTTTTATGGGGTGAAGTAGCTCTTTCAGTGTAAAGGATGCTGTTATTGCTCCTGTTAACTGAGCTACTGCATAAAGTGGGACCTGCCATTAAAATTTCCAATGCCATCAATTTTTGATTCTTCTTTCCACCATTTGAGTTCCCAGTAGGTGCAGAAGAGTTTGGAACTTAGAACTATGACTATATCAGTGCCATTGCTAGTGTTTCTTTTTCTTTTAAAAGGATCTTGGCACTATTTTTCTAGTTTAATTAGAAGATAGTTTCATTAACTTAAGGTTAATAATTCATGATAAATCTACTCCTTGCCCATGAGTTAATAGTTATTCTATTGACAGACAAAGTCCATAAAGCTGCGTATTCTATCCATTTTCTTTTATTTTTTTTTGTAGTTTTATCTTGTTGAAAATTTGTTGCATCTTTAAATAAAGGGTTCTTTGAGCTTGAGCCTCTTTTCATGCATTCCCTCCGAATAAGAAATAAAATAATGTTAGTCCACATATTAGAGGACAACAATTGACAAGTTATTACTCAGTTTCTTTCTCATAATTTAAAAATCATAAAAGCAATTGGCTGACTGAGTGGGATATATGGACATATATGTATCCACGTAGATATGATAATTATAAGCTAACGGGTGCTAGGGAACTAGAGTTTGGCATTTAAATGAATATAATGCTAATATAGAACGGGAAGACAAACGTAAAAAAGGAGAAAAGCAGTGGTGAAATCAGGAATTTGTTTCAGGGAGGGGGCAATGTATATATATTTTATCCAATTCATTATGGGCAACGACATTCTTTTAAGTGAGCAACCTCTGTATACATATATATCTTCTTAAAAAAAAAATAGCTTTGCTACTGGAGAAAAGGTCTGGACTTAGGAAGCCATGCATGTGCTTTTCATAAATATCCCTCATCTTGTAACTATCAATATTTTTTTCCCTGTTCTGATTATAATGTTCCTATTATATTACATTAAATCTTATCCACACATTTACGTGGACCCTATATAAATGTATGGATGAGATTTAATAGAATAAGGTTGAAATAGAGTAACTAAAACAGAGGATTTGAAGTGATTCTCTAGTTCAGTTGCCCTCTCTCCAATTAGACCTATAGTACTTGATAAAGATACCAAACTACTGGTTGGAAGGCCACCTAATGGTCTGTGGGTCTATTGTCCTGCGGCGATATATGCCACTATGGTCACCTGTGCCTATCACCAAATGTGCATTGACATTGTATGTTGTCGATGAAAACTGACCAAGCATTATACAAACAAAAACAATCAACATAACCGAACTTAACTATGTCCTATAACATAGTAATTTGTGAAATATCCAATTTAGTACCTGTTTCCATGGAAAACGTTTAATAACTGCAAAAGCTGTGGTGACAGCAGGATTCATGTGTGCACCGGAGATGTGCCCTACTGCATAGATCATCACCGTTACGATGAGGCCTCCAGCAACTGAAGCTCCAAGCTTTGGAACCCGACTTTCATCGTCTGCACTAATTGCTGCGGTTCCACACGTCACAAAAACCAACAAGTAGGTCGCTATAACCTCTGCCATCACCTGCTCATGCATGATGATTTTTAACCTTTTACAGAACTCGATCACGGAAAACAGTGAAAGAAAAAGTAGTTAAAGAGTTAGATCTAAGCAAACATTGCCTAAACTGTGCCCTGCACAAATGGTACCTTTTTGAGAAATCCTGGAGGGTAATTTTCTTCAAACGATTTAGCAGCAAAAACAAATGGGTTTAAGGGTTTGGGATTGCCCACTGAAGCCAGTTCTCCTCCGGAGGTTAAGTTGTTGGGATTTGCATCTGTTGTCGCCATGTTCTTGGATGACAGAATCTACACAGCAGGGGTTCTGAAGTAGAAAGAGACTGTACGTACTGAAAATGTGAAAGAGAGCATCAAACATAAAGATAATCTTTCCCAAGTTGCAGAAGCTGATGCGTTTATATATACCTTCACCGAAATACTCTTTTCCTGTATCTTTCTAGTTTGTGTTCGTCCGTAGATGATCAAGCTCAAGCGAATAGCATCAAAGAAGGAAACGACATACAAATTTATCAACAGCTACCAACTAGTTTGCATCCGTAATTTTGTTAGTTTTAATGCAAAAGTATGGATATCTATATATACAACTTTGTTAGTGCCAAGTGGAGGATTTCTAAATGCAAATTTACTTAATTTTATAATAACAATTAGAACTTTAAAAAATAACACTAAAATATTCAAACTTTTAAATTTTTACAAAAATATGCTGAATATGATATGCCAAGTCAGATTATTATTTTTATTATATGACTGTTAATTAAGATAATAGTGCCACACATAAAATTTGTTATTTAATGGAATAAAAATATATTAAATTAATAAAAACTTGATATTTAAATAAAAAAATTCCACAGACACAAAGATAAATATCCATCCATCAACATTTCCAAACAGAACATTTAAAATAATTGTAGCCCTAAAAGGCCTAGCTAGTGAATATCTTGTTCATCAATACTTGTAAAATAATAGCTTCCAAGTTAGATAATAAGCAAAACTATGTAAAACCTAAAAATGAAATTAAGCAAATTCTTACAATGATACGATCTTCAATCCTTAAATCCTTATGTTAAAAGAGCTATATCTTCATGCAACGCAACAAAGAAAACATAAAAAATTAGCGAACTCTCTATCAAAGAAACGAAATTCAAGAACCAATTAAACAAGAAAAGAACCCATAAAATTAGGGATTTATATTTTGAAGAAACCTTAACATCAAGTTCTATAGCAGCAGAATTCTTCTGCGAAGTGTAGTGACCAGACAGGTGAAAACAAGGAAGATGAAACTTGGGAGCAGGAGGAGACTATCAAATTATATTTTACTATTATTTAACGTGGTAGCCACATGTCAAAAATAATAATTTAACGTGACATGTTAAATCATCAATGTTAATATAATGAACTTAACTCTGGGCTAGTTTTACAAAAAAATTAAAAGTTAAAACATTTTAACATTATTTTTTAATATTCGGCTTAGTATCGTAAAATCGAGTAAAGTTTGAGTTTTTTTTTTTACGATTGACCCAACAAATAATTAAATTTCATAGCTCTTATGGGTCCCTGTGATAATCCTATAGACTTGTACTATTCTAACTAGAGAATTTTGTATATTGAACTGCCTCATCTATAAATTGCAATATATGAACATGTTATTGCTAGCTACTAAATGTATGATAAAGGGTTGTTCTTATTAGCTACTTTACATAAAACAAATTAACAATCATTCAACAACATTTTATAATGAATATATAAATAGTAAACCAATATTTATGATATATACAAAATTTCCTTTATGCATTACTTATAATATCTTGTTCTCTTGTCTCTCCCACTAATTCAAGTTAAATTATAGATGATATAAATTTAATACCTTAATATATATAAAGTTATGAGATGATAAGAGAGACCTAGATTAGTTAGTTGAAATTTGAACCCTATCATTAAAGTGTCTTGATACCCTTACATAATAACCACATCACACTCATCTCACACGTTAGGCCCATGACATTCTTGATCTAATCTTGCTATAAACATCATAATCTAATCAAGATCTAAGCTATAATGATAGGCAGCCGTAAAAAGAACGAATGGAACTAAACTAAAGGCACGTTGAGATGACTAAGCCCATAAAATAATTATAAATATAGCCAATGGTTTACAAGTCTTTATTTGACCCAATTGTAATATAAAAACTAATTAATTGTATCCTATATAGAAAAATCTAATATTCTCCCACTTGAGTAAAACTAATTAGGATTTGATAATTTCTTTAAATTTTTTTTAAAAAATACTCAATTATGTTAAATAAAAAAATTTAATAAGTTTGAGCAAAAATTTGAAAAATATCTTAATATAAAGAACTTAATTTGATCAACCATTCATGCTGTACTATGGTAGTTAATGTATTGTAACTAATGTATAGTTACCATAATCATATGCATAAATAATTCATTATTTGAAAGCTTTTAGTGTAGTATTGGTGGTCAGAATATGGATAGCAAGAATAGAAAATAATGAAAAGCAAGAAAATGAGATCATAAGAAGTCTTTAAAAAGATTCATTGAATAGGTTGTGCCTGTCTTATGAATGAAGAAAATCTATTTCAACGATTAAGTAATGTGATGATGAATTACAACAATTAGGTGTACAATATATATTCATATATGAAATCTCTAAATGTTACAATTTTACTTAAATAAGATCTTTATCAAATCCAACCTAATTTAATCATAACTCTAGTGGTTTTTAATATCCTTCTAACATTCAATATCTATAGAAAGTGCAAGTCCATATAAGGCTGACTATGTTATATCCTTGGTCAATAGATCTCCTTGTTTAATTATAGATTATGACAAGGGCTCTGGCACATCAATGTTCTCTGATCGTGAAATCTCCTGCTTCTTTACACATTAACATATGGTTTAAGACATAATTATGTCTATAGCTTTGAAATAACCTTTTTCCGTCCAACTGTCGCCTTAGGGTTACTTCAAAAATTTAACCAAGGATTAAGTATAGCATAACCTCGGGTCGTTTTCTTGAGGAACCAAAATATAAAATTAAATTCCTAAGTATCTAAATGCAATGCAACCTAAACTATAAAATGAGGTTTGATTTGAAAAATTACCGCTAAAATTTGCAACGAATTAAAATAATACTAAGGACTTGTTTTTGGTATTTTTTAAAAATTAAAATGAGTGATATGAAATGATAACGAGTGACTTAAATAAGAAAACAAACACAATTAATTAACGATGATAAACTCAATC
>JANZLH020000139.1:1150841-1162632 GCA_026770325.2 Erythroxylum fimbriatum
TAATATATTAATATTATGATTTGGTCAGAGTTGATATTAAGAAGAATTATTGAGGGTATATTAGGTAGTATGTATTTCTTAGTTTACGTTACATCCTAAACCTCCCGAATCGAAGGTTTCTTATTTTTACTGTTTAAGATAGAATGAAACGTAACATGAAATCCTCCGCTTCCATCCCAGTCCATTCCATTTCATTCTATTATGAAACTTTCAAACAAACGATGGAAATATGTTACGTTCCATCCCATCCCATTATTAACCCTCAAATCAAACAGAGCCTAAGGAGAAAACGGAACATTTCACATAAGTGGTAGATATGTTTTTGTATCTGCTTACACACCCAAGTTTTCAACTTCTTTCGTTACGATTATATCCATAATTCCTATTTTATAAGATACACTAGTTTTGCTTGCCTTCAAAATTAAAGTGATCCTGAAATCCATAATCAACTCGAGACAAGGATAATTCCTTTAAGGAAGTAGTATATGGGATAATATCTTATAGGCTCCGAAGATTTTTTAAAAACTATTATAAGAAAATTAATAACAAAAAAGTTATGCATTCAAAATTGATTTCTATAAAGCTTTTGATTAAGTATATATAATGAAGGTTCAGGTTTGATAGTCTAACAACTTTTGGTTTCCCCATCTAATTTACGAAATGATTACAACAATATGTAACCTTTATCTCTTTCAGTGCGTTAGTCAAATGGATAAAAGTATGCAATTCTAAAAACAAAAAAGGGTTAGGAATTAAATCTATCAGAATAATGAACAAAGTTCTACTTTAAACAAAAAAGATTTGTAGACCAAGAGTCCCTTTATGCGTAATATAATATGCACTCAGTTCCTAAAAGGCCAAATTTCTTAAAAAATAAAATCCTAAACCAATATTTCTTGAACTCTTCAGCAAATAATATATCTTAGAGTGAGTGCTGATATGAAACGTATTGGAGGGAATGAATATAACACCGACTATAATATGATAACTAACACATTACACATACTAGACCCTCTGCATATAAATAACCCAATATTAAATCCACCATTGCAAGTACACCAGACACTTAAAAAGTCAAGTGGCCTGGCCAATTGACAATATAAGAGGCTTTAAGAATTACGAACAATCTGCCTAGCTGTCACCCCAACCTCAGTACAAATGAAAAAAAATCATATGATTAAAGCATAAATTTGAAAAGCTTACTGAGAAGTCTTACATAAAAATCTTTTAATAAAAAAGGTTCAATAGTCGAATCTTGTTTGATTTCCTAAGAACATACGCAAAACATCCTTTATGCATTGATTGACAATTAAAGATAGACTAAGCACCAAACACATATTATGCTATGGTACATTTAGCAATTCCCTCAATGTTCGTTGCAACAGAACACATAAACAATCAAACACATATTCTTTGAGTGCTATTATACTTTTACAGCCTGGAATCAACTTCTGAAGCTTTGCAACTTACAATGTCAGGTGAAGGATTGAAGGATTGTGGTTAGATTATAGAATGGATATACAAGGCTTACTTCAGCCGCCTAACAGACTCACTAACTTTTACAATTGCACTCAGATTTTGTCCTATATGTCATGGGAAAGGAAAAGAACAAAAGAGTGTTCAAAGATGAACTAATGGACTCACTTGTCTTTACCGTAGAAGGATTCATGTGAATTAGGGATTCCCTCCTAACTAGATAATTCAATACTAAAATCAGTAAAGACATGACATGAAGATGGAATATGAAATAACCCTATCAACAATCTGCTACTCAGCCAACCTATTGATCCTCTTGTTGGGACAACCTCATGACATGATCAGTCACAGATTTGTATGCTAGGGTTCTAGTGTCCTTTACTTGGTTGAGTCATCTGGCCTTGTATGTTCTTTAGGTCCCCGTTTCTTTAATTCATTCTTTTTTATCTTAAAGAAAAACTTAAGGCAATAAATTATAGTAAATAAGCGTTGTTGTGCAATTCAATTCGTCATATATTGATCACCTACCGTTATGAACCAAGTGGAACGATTTTAATACGACGAAAATATAAAAATGTTGCCTTGTCTTTGAATGATAATGCATTATATATATTGTCTTTATTTATAAGGATATGTCCAACCCCACTACTCCGCACCTTTATTTTAGGGCAGACGTGAAAAGAAAGAAATATTAAACTTGTAAATTGTGATAACAGAGTAGATCTAGCAGATTCATCCAGCTATTTCTTTACAACAATTGTTTTCTTTTTCTCTAGAAAGGGCTTTGAATCAATCCAACAACTTTAATCCAGTTGTAACAGTCTCCCCTATCGATCAACGTCATTTTGGTAGGCACAAGTGCAGATGTATTTCTTTGGACATGGTCGGTACTAGTGGAGATGCAACTATATGAAGATAACTACACTACACCGTCGTAACTTTTTTCTTTTGCTTTTCTTGAATCCCTAAACACTCACCTATTCACCGTTATCTTTCTCCTGTCATTAACAGAGGTGCCTGTAATTTGGAGGCACCTGTGTCTTGTGTTCCATTTTTGCTATCTTAGGTCAAAAGTAATGGGACACTTGTAACGTCGTACGAATGAATGCAATCTCCACTACATAAAGCAAAAGGGATCGAGAATGTGTCAATAATTTTTTTTCTTCAAAATATTCTCTTATGGGTTGAATTTAGGATGTTAGTAGCGAGAATACTGATGGATGTCGAGGCTGGCTGGTTTCTCGATCAATTTTAAGGGGTATGAACCCACAGATTATGGAAATTCAGAGATCCAATGCCCATAAACTTGAAGAGATTGTGTGTGGAGAGCAATTTGCAACCTCAACACATATTTTTTGTTAGGTTTCAGTTCCATCATGACACTTTTTCCCTAATTTTTGTTTCATTTGTTTCAAACTTAGCTTTGATTCTTTCTCACTGGTTATCCTCAAAAGTGGAGGAAAAGATTTTGGGGATCCCGGACGTGTCATTCATTAAGATTTTAGTTACCAGTGAAAAGCTCAAAAGTGGAGGAAAGATTTTGGGGGTCCCAAATGCATTATTCATTAAGATTTCAAGAATTCTAAGAAGCATGGGGCGCTAAGAAGTATAAGATATCTTTTAATAGATATTTAGGTTAAGTTCTTAGCTTATTTATTTTGATTTATTTTAATTTTTGGTATGATTTTAGAATCTTAATATGATGTTTGATCTCCAACGTTTTTCCTATTATGTAAAAATGACATAAATCTTAGTGGTGCTATGAATGCTAATTAGTACATGATTTGGAATTGATCTACAATTGCATTTTATTTGAGCTCTAAATTTGGAAACTACCTAAATATTTGCATAAAGTATTTTAATATAGGTGCATTTCAATTGTTGATAAGGCTTCTGTATTTGGCATACTTAATTGAGTAAATGTGTTGGATGTTGAGAATATTAATTGTCATTTGTATCTAAAGATCATCCAAAGTTTAAGGTTCCAAAATTTTTTGCAAATACAAAAGTTAGGAAATTGATTATAAGAAGAAAAATCATCAACTTTTGAAATTGTTGCTGCTTCAGAACAATATCTATTTTGATTTAGTACACTTTACTAGAGGAAGGTAAGGATGAAGTCATTATACCCCTTATGCCTTGGGCAATAATAGATGTGGCATAATGGCCAAGATGATGTGAGTGTATTTATTAGTTGGGTGTTAATTTTTTTAGTCATGTTTGTGGGACTTTTCATTCTTGGTTTAGTAGTATTAGTTTAGTTATTAGGCAAGTTTGATGTTTTGTTAAGTGTGAAGGAACAGGGGAGCAAGATGATGAAAGTTGGTGAATGAAACAAGGGAAATGTATCTGGTGCACTCGCAAGGAAGAATGACGCGATCGCAAGCCACTACGGTGCGATCGCAAGATCAATCGGTCTTTTGGAGGTAGCTTCGGGTGCGATCGCAAGTCAGTAAGATGTGTCGCATTCGGGGCTTTCAACCAAAAGGTAGTCTATTCACTCTCAGGTGCGATCGCAAGGAATCGTTGTGCGATCGCAATAGGCAACTTCCAAGGGAAATTCCGACGTTTCCTCATATATTTAAGTGAATGTTGAACGGTTAAAAGAAGCCTTCAACGTGTGAGAACGTGGGGAGAGCTGTTACAATTTAGTTGAGGTGGAAAATAATGAGAGGACGGGAGAAAGTGATTAAAAAGAAGAAAAAGGAAAATACACGAGGGAGATCAAGAGGGAAAAGAAGGAAGAACAACATAGAAGAAGTGGGAGCTCTACAATTTTATATTTTTAGTTAGTTTAATTTTCCGAATTATTGATGAAGTTTGTTTTCTAGTTTCCCTATTCAAAGATTGTTTCACCCTCTATGGTGAATCTTGATTTCTAAACTTCTGCTGTATATGGTTAATGTTGTTATGAATAGCTTTTATTGGATCTTAATGAGAATTGAGTTCTTCTAGGAAAATCATACAAATCTAACTTGCATGCTGAGAGATTAGTGTCCAAGTTCCTCAAAAGTTATGCGGTTCATTTCTGTTTCATTTATATCCAAATTGAGAGATTTGCATTACAATAAAACAAAGTAAGTAATTCAAAGTTAAGGGAGGAGAGTTACTTCTTAAGAGACTTGGATAAATAGAATAAAAGAAGTTAGATTTACTTAGTAGGAGTTGAAACAATTTTTGGAACTTTTAATCCTGAGAATTTGTGAGAAGGAATTCTTTTCAGTATAGATTAATTTTGTAGTAGTAGTTTTAACATAGTTGATTTATTTTATATCCTTTCAACTTCTAGATCTTTTTATTATTAAATTAAACAATCTGAAAAGAATTTAATTGGTGATTAGTATAAATCCTCGTGGGAACGATAACCGTACTACAATAACCCGTACGCTTGCGGTCAGGATCTGAGTGCGTTTCTATTTAAAACTCATCAAGTTTTTGGCACCGTTGCCGGAGATTTATTTAACATCATTTTTTAATTTAATTATAGGTTGATTTAAGTACTTCATTTCTTTGCAGGTGTATGTCCGGGAGGAAAACAAAAAATTTTACGAAGCCTTTGGTTGAATTTCACAACAAAATTACTCGGTTAGAAACAGCTTTAATTCAAGCTACTGAAGATACACGTGAAATTGAAGCTGAAGTACCAAAAAATATCATGGCAGAGGAATAAAGAACTTTGATGGATGTGGTTATGTTGGGCACCCGCCCCTTGTGAGTCACGTGCCCAACGTCCTAATTGATATTTGGACACGTGTCCCACAAGGGTGGTGTGCCCCTACCAAGACAACTTACTTATACTATTTTCGAACAGATGCTTGGGAACTTAAAGTGGGAAATTCAATTTGCCGTGTTCAGAACATTTGTGGCTCTATATCTCCAGTTTATTTAGAGACAAGAACCGACTCATTTGGAGATCCTATAATAAAGTTATGTTTAAAAGAATTGAACATGATTTTGACCTCAATCATATTGCACCTGCCTTGGGGTAATTAGCAAAACTGTCATTTAGGATATTAGATTAAGATCATCTTAGTACTATTTCAAAGAGGACTTTGAGATCTACAACTTTGAAGAAGTTGAGATCAGATTTTATCACCCTCCAAAATGGACCCGAAGATAGGTATAGACAAAACCAAATGAAAAAGTAGACTAATGGAAAAAGACAGATGAATGGGAAAAATTGCCACAACTTTCCCTACGGATATCGGATTTGTGTGTTCTTTAGATGGTTTGAAAGAGGACTTCAAGATCTACAACTTTTATGAAGACCTCAAAGACAGATTTATGAAGACCTCAAAGACAGATTCTATCTTCTGAAGGGTCAAACATTGAGTAGACGATAGGTATAGACGAAACCAAATGAAAAAACAGACTAATGGAAAAAGATAGATGAATGGGGAAAATTGCCATAACTTTCCCTACAGATATCGGATTTGTGTGTTCTTTGGATGGTTTAAAAGAGGACTTCAAGATCTACAACTTTCATGAAGACGTCAAAGACTGATTCTATCATCTGAAGGGTCAAACATTGAGCAGGCGATAGATACAGACGACACATCATCACAGATGACACTTCATCACAGAAGACACGTCATCATAGATGACACGTCATCACAGAAGACATGTCATCACAGACGACACGTCATCTCAGACGACATGTCATCACAGAAGAAGCAAAACATAGAAGAAGCAAAATGCAGAAGATACATCTTTCCTTATAAGGACCATAACTTTCAGCTCAGATGTCTAAAAATTTCATATTATATACCGTTGGAAAGATAAAAGAAAGATTTACAACTTTCTAAAATACTCATTTGATTAAATCAGCTAAATTAGTCCAGATTTTCCTCCGAAATCAGGACACGAATTTTTCTCTTACAAAAATTTAGAAGAAACAACACACAAACTTGAGAGAATTATGGGCAAAAATGCAGCCATATCTCATTTGCAGCAAAAGATAAAAGTTTTTATAAAGCTTCAGTGGGCATTTCAAGTCACAATTACACTAATACATCAAAAATCCCAAAATACAAAAGATACATAACCATGATTTTCTCAAAATGCAACTAAAGCCTTACTTTACAAAACTTGCTTTAAATACAAAATAATCAAAACTAGGAGTGTTGCCTTGCCCCTTGACCTACTCAATATCTTGCCCATCACCTGAATGTGTGGGAGAAGATTAGGGGGTGAGCTTATAGCCCGTGGGTAAAACTTTATAATTTGTAACAAGCAAAAACATTTATAAATCATTTTCAAGGCAGAAAATTCATATGTATGCAAATCATGAATGCATCACTTATATCAACTTATCATGAACACATAAACATATCAAATGGTTTGGGTAAGTCCAAAACATGACGCACTACACATTTCCAATATAATGGTCCCGTATAGTTGTGAATTCTTGAGGGAGTCTTTGAGGGAGCTCCATGCCACTAGTAAGCAGGTGGGAGAAGCTTATACTTGGGTCAACGTGCACGTGACAGTTCTTGAGGGACTGCCACAAACCCACATAACACATAGATTTCAAAATCTTGTAAGCTTGATGCCCAAAATAGCACATTCTCTTGAAAACTTGCTTTTCACATGCTTGTTATATCTTAAAAACCATTTCCAAAAGTATGGTTTTATAATCATGCATCATTTCAAAGAATCATTTTAAAAACAACTTTTCATAAATCATCACACAAATCATGTATAAACATGTAGCACAATCTTGCATCATTTAAAAAAAACATTAAATGCACATGAATAAGGTAGTTGCAAAATTATTTACTGTCATTTCTTGACAGAAAACTTTTGTTGGCTTATTACTTAACTATAAAAGTGAAACCCACCTTGAAGTCCTTAATTATGGATTGTTCAAATATGCCTCTCCTCTTGATCCTCTTGTCCTTCTTGATTTTCTCCAACATTGAAAAAAATCCCAAATCAATAGAATTTCACATTGGAAAACCTAAAGAACCAACTGCATGAAATTGATCCTAGAACCCTTAACCCATGCATATACTAAGCTCTTGAAACCAAAACCCTTCCAAAAATCCAAAGCCTTAAAATGCTCTTACCTCAAATCTTCACCAAATGAAGAAATGCTTGGTTCAAAAGAAAGCTCTTATCTTTCTCTGCCTTTTTCCCTTCTTATACCACACCTAAATCTCTCTAGAAGGCTTAGAAAAGATGGAACCCTAGCTCAACTCTCTTCTTTCCTCTTAACCACCAAAACTTCTCCTCTCTCTCTCTTTGATTTTGTTATTTCCCTTCTTCCTTTCCCAATTTCGTTTTCTCCCCTCTTTAGGAAGAAAACAACACTTCTTTTTTCCCATTTTACCCTTAATGATTAAGAAAAGTCCACCTTGCCCTTCCTTTAATGCCTTATAGTTTTTAACTTAAGTGACTTGCCAAAATTGGCCTTACACACTCTCACTACTTTAATACTTCAAAGCCCTTAACCTATGCCATATTATCTTACCCACATTAACATGCTAATTAATTCCAACATAAATACATCTAGCAAGACCCCAAAATTAATCTCATCATGCTTATAATAAAAAAAATTTAGGGGCCAACATTTCTCCCCATCTTAAGAAAATTTCATCATAGATATTCTTACCTGAGTCATTGAAAAGGTGTGGATACTTTTCCCTCATGGCCTCCATGGGCTCCCATGTGGCCTCTTCAACAGAATGGTTTCTCCACAGAACTTTAACTAGCTGAACCCTCTTGATCCTGAGGACCCTTTCCTTGGTATCCAAAATCTCCACTGGCATCTCCTCATAACTTAAATCATTTGCTAACTGCACCTCAGTGGTCTGAATGATATGAGAGGGATTTGATCTATATCTCCTCAACATCAAAACATGAAAGACATCATGAATCTGTGATAATTCCGGTGGCAACGCCAACCTATAGGCTAGCGGTCCGATCCTCTCTACAATCTCATATGGACCCATATATCTCGGACTCAACTTGCCCTTCTTGCCAAACCTCATGACTCCTTTCTAAGGAGATTTCTTAAGGAAGACTTTCTCGCCGACTTCATACTCCATCTCCTTTCGATGTGCATTAGTATAACTCTTCATTCTATCCTGTGCTGCCTTAAGATGTTGCTTAACCAGATTAACCTTATCGATTGTCATCTGAAGTAACTCTAGCACTATTAGTTTCCTCTCTCCTTCTTCATCCCAGCATATCGAAGTTCTACATCTCCTTCCATACAACGCTTCATATGGAGCCATCTGAATGCTCGAATGGTATGAATGATTATAAGCAAATTCGATCATTGACAAATGCTTATCCCAAGCTCCTTTGAAATCCAGCACACATGCTCTAAGCATTCCCTCAAGTGTCTAAATGGTCCTCTCAGATTGACCATCTTTCTGGGGATGAAAAGCAGTGCTAAAATTTAACTTGGTTCTGAGAGCCTCTTGTAAGCTTCCCCATAATCTCGAAGTAAAACGAAGATCCCTGTCAGAGATTATGGAATCTGGAACCCCATGTAATCTTACTATCTCATCAATATACTTCTTGGCTAGCACATACAAAGAGTTAGTCTATTTAATTGCCAGGAAATGGGTTGACTTCATCAATCGATCAACAACAATCTATATGCTATCATGCTTCCTACTGGTCTTGGGCAAACTTATCAGAAAATCCATAGTCACTCTTTGCCACTTCCATTCAGGAATGGGCAATGGCCTTAACTTGCCTGAAGGTGTCTGGTGCTTAGCCTTGACTTGCTGACACACTAGACACTTACTTGCATATTCTGATACATTTCTCTTCATGCCTTTCCACCAAAAATGCTCTTTCAGATCTCTGTACATCCTGGTACTACCTGGGTTCATGGCATAAGGCGCATTATGTGCCTCATCTAGTATTTCATCCTTTATTTCCTTGACAGTCGGGATACAAAGTCTATTTTATACAACCATAAGTCCATCATCCCTTACTACCACTTCAGATTTCTTGCCATTCTGAATTTCTTCTCTGAGCTTACTCAATTATGCATCCTGTGCTTGTAACTCCTTAACTTTCTCCCTGAGTATCGGTCTCACTCCGAAAGTAGCAACAATACATTTAAGTTCCTCCTGTTTCAAACTTATCCTAAGCCTAGCCATCTCCTCTAATAGCGGTAGATAAATTGTTTGAACATAAGCTATAGAGGATTTCCTGCTCAAGGCATCCGCTACCACATTCTCCTTTCCTGGATGGTACTCAATCAACAGGTCATAATCCTTGAGCAACTCTAACCATCTTCTTTGTCTCAAATTCAATTCCTTTTGGCTCAACAAATACTTAAGACTTTTATGATCGGTGAAAATCCTCGTTTGAACCCCATACAGATAATGTCTCCAAATCTTCAGGGTAAAAACTATTGCTGCTAACTCCAGATTGTGGGTCGGGTAATTCATTTCATAAGGCTTTAGCTGTCGGGAGGCATAAGCTATTACCTTATCTTCTTGCATCAACACACAACCTAAACCCTTCATCGAGGCATCACTGTATACTGTATAACCCTTATCTCCAGTAGGCAAAATCAAAACTGGAGCACTTGTTAGTTTGCGCTTGAGCTCCTCAAAGCCCTTCTGACATTCCTCACTCCAGAAAAATTTTTGATTTTTCCTCAATAGCTTGGTCATCGAAGTAGCTATCATAGAGAATCCCTCAACAAATCTCCTATAATATCCTGCCAAACCCAGAAAACTCCTCACCTCTGTCACTGTCTGGGGTGCATGCCAATTTACCATTGCTTCAACCTTCTTTAGATCAATATGTACCCCATCTTTCGAAATCACATGCCTAAGGAATATCACTTCATGAAGCCAAAACTCACATTTGCTGAATTTGGCATAAAGATTCCTCTCCCTCAAAGTCTGCAACACAATCCTGAGATGCTCCTCATATTCCCCTTCACTCTTGGAATATACTAGAATGTCATCGATAAATACTATGAAAAACTGATATAGATATTCCTTAAAGACATATTCATAAGATCCATAAAAGCAGCTGGAGCATTGGTCAAATCAAATGACATGACCAAAAACTCATAATGCCTATATCGAGTCCTGAAGGTTGTCTTGCTTACATCAAACTCCTTGACTCTGAGCTGATGATAGCCTGACCTGAGATTAATCTTGGAGAAGACCCTTGCTCCCTGCAGCTGGTCAAATAGATCATCTATCCGTGGTAGAGGATACTTGTTCTTAATTGTCACCTTGTTGAGTCTCCTATAGTCTATACACATCCGCCATGATCCATCCTTCTTCTTAACAAACAAAACCGACACTCCCCAAGGTGACGAACTCAGCCGTATAAATCCCTTGTCTAACATTTCCTCCAACTGTTCCTTAAGCTCCTTTAACTTAGCTGGGGCCATCCTATAAGGTGGTATCGAAATGGGTGCGGTTCCGGGAATCAAGTCGATGGCAAACTCGATTTCCCTCACTGGTGGTAAACCTGGTAAATACTCTGGGAACACATCTAGAAACTCCCTCACAATCGGAAAATCCTCTAACTTTCCTTCAGTCACATCAGTATCCACACACATGTGCCAAGAAGGCTTCACACCCCTGGCCCATCATTCTATCAGCTAGCAAGGCCGAAATAATTCTTGGTGATGGTGTTTTTCTGTCCCCTCTGAAAATCACCTTCTCACCTTTACCTAGATCAAATTCCACCTCTTTCAGGCCACAATCCATAATATCCATTCCAAGTATAACATCTAACCCCTTTAGGTCTAGAGGTAGTAAATCCACTATCAGTCTAGATCCATCAATAAAGAGTTCACAATCCTTATATACTTGACTGATCACCACATTCCTCCCTAGAGGAGTATTAACAATCAAAGGATTATGTAAAGGCACTGAATTCACACCATGCAACATCATACTGGCAGAAACAAAGGAATGCGTGGAACCAGAATCAATTAAAACATACACTGCTGAATCAAATAACTGAGCCATACCCGTGACAACCTCAGATGCGGCTGTAGCTTCCTCCCTAGTCATGGCAAACACCCTTGCCTGTGCCTGACCCCTTGGCCTGCCTGGAGGAATAGCCTTCCTTGCAGTTCCAAAGCTGCCTACCTCAGTGACTGGCTTGGTTCCCACTGTTTCTGCTCGCCTCGGGGCTTGAAACTGTGACCCCTCTGGTCTCGGTTCCTGTGGACAATCCCTGATCAGATGTCCCTTCTCCCCACATCGAAAATAGGCTCCAAGTAACCTGAATTACTACCCCTTATGGAACTTCCCACAATGCTCACATTGGGGGTTGGTGTACCTGCTCTTCTCCCCAAATGGCTATTGAAAATTTT
>JANZLH020000139.1:1275695-1291761 GCA_026770325.2 Erythroxylum fimbriatum
AGGAATAATACATAAATGCAATATGAACCTCATAATTATAATCTCATTATAATTTCATTTGCAATATACAATTATCCCATGGAGTTTATCATATACATCTAAACATGTACAAGATAAAGAATGCCTTTAAATAATTTGTCACTAAACTACAACTAAAGCAAATGGCTGTAGGGCATAAACCAACATCTACAACTGTTGCAGATAGGGTTAAGCAAGGAATACTAGCTCAATTAGAGCCTAAGTCTATTTCTAATAGATTTTGGATATTTTAGTAATTTAATTGAAATTAAATTCTAATTTCAATTAAACTTTGATTAGAATTACAAATAATTCTAATAGATATCAATTATGCCTAAATAAGATGTAACATCTTACATTGATTCTTATTTATTAAATATCTCATGTTTAATCATAAAGTTTCTCAAACATTACAATCAAGTCCAAATTGATAAAAATATCTTTACTCTCTGCAACTCGTTCTTTATGTGTGACTCATTAGGTTCCCAAATATGATGGTAATAGATACAAATCATAAACTTAAATGATATTTATGATTAGATAAATTAAACTCCTTTAATTTATCTTTAATTCTTTAATTAAACAATTTATATCCATAGATCAAGATTGACGTCTAGTAACACTTAAAATTTAGGAATGTTAAAGTGATTTTGACTAACCTTTTTGTGCATAATTTTTCTATATAATTCAATCCTTTCATTATATAATATTATGATTAGACATTGAGCATAGAATCAATGTCTACGCTATTTTGAGTATAATCATATTAGTTCTCCACCATTAGCTATTTATTTAATTAATGATATTTGTAAACTATTTACAAAACGTCATTCCACGTTGGTCAAGAATTTTTCAAATCAATACTAATCGAGAATAATAAAATATTCTTCCTAATTACTATAGGGTGATGAATCCTATCTTGATCAATCAACTACTTCTATATAGTTCGTGTTACATTCAATGATTACTGACTGAACTACCTATGATTAGAATATGTCATAAGTAGTATCAAAATATAACAATGTCTATACAAGATAATTTTGAAGACATCAAGTTAAAGGATCACTTATACAATCATCACAATGAGAATTTTCATAAACATACAAGTAATGTTCCAAATGGATTTCTTACATAGGTTCAGTTCAATGAATTTGTTCTCTAAAAAGCACCCATACGTTTGTTTAACTTTCTCCATACTTTAGCTTATAAGATTGAATAATTTCTTCATAAGGAAAAACATAATATTTTCTAGTCTTTTATGTTTTGTTAATGTTCAGTCTTAATAGAATAATGACTAGAAATAATTTAAAGATAATACATAAATGCAATTTGAATCTCATAATTATAATTTCATAATAATTTCATTTGAAATTTATAATTATCTCATGAACTTTATCATATACATCTAAATATGTACAAGATAAAGAATATCTTTAAATTATTTTGTCACTAAATTACAACTAACCGATTAGCTGTAGGGTATAAACCAATATATATATATAATAGATGATGATGAGAGAAGTCCCACAATTAATCAAAACTAAAATTGTTGCCAACATCGGTTAACAATTTCAACATTCAAGTGTATTGGCATAAAGGTGTAAACTCCCACGTTTTCTCTTATCCATAACTCGCCGGCCAACCTTAAGCTAATCTGTTGAGTAGCTAGTTAACGTTACAAGTTTAGAGGAACAGGATTATCCCTTTGGAACTATTGGTTTTGTCTTTGATTGTAACTCCATTCGTTCTTTTTACTTTAATGAAAAGTCCTTTTATATTTTAGAAAAAAAGTGTATTGGCATACAACTTAATAAAAGAGAACACGTAGTGGCTGTAGGAAATTGCAACAATGTAGATCAGTGATAAAATTTATATAAAGTGAAATCAATCAACAAATTGTCGCATATGCTTTTTTAAAATTTATAAATATATATATATTACAAGCATAGACGTAGCTATATAGACAGTTGGGGGGTCACTGGGCCCTCCAAATTTTTTTTTAAAAAAAAAGCCATGATTCCTGATACATAACAAGACGAGAAGCTGGGAATTGGAATATAGATACATAACAATGCTTTGAAATATTTTAATTGTTATATAGTAATTAATTGAAATATAGATATAGATAGGGACGAAGCCATTTGGGGGCAGTGGTGCACTGGGCCCCTTAAAATTTTAAAAAATTAAATATTTTTAATTTTAATATATATATATATACACACACAAAAAGACGGAGTTATTTGAGCTTCAGTGATACATTGGACCCCCATGATTTAAAAAAATTAAATATTTGGGCTCTCCTATCTTTAATTCTTGGCTCCGTCATTGGATATAGATTACTTAATTTATACAAATTTCAATTTTTATTAAATTAATTCACATAAAGAATATCTAAATTGTACTTTGTACTTAGTATTAAAAATAGAGTTAAAACTAAATTATTTTAATTGTAAGAATCAAACAAGGACTTTTTTTTTTGACGAAAATCATAAAATCATAAATCATAAAAAACACCCGACAAAGAAAGGCTAGAAAAACTATCTCAAGATTTTTCTCACTGAAATACAAAATGTAATAACTAATCCCTTACGAATCAAACTTTGTAAATTTAAACTTACAATGGAGCATCTCTGCTACCATTGGCTAATAAAGTTTCCCAAATTGTACTAACATTGTTCCTAAACAAAGCATTTATGATTTGATTTGGTTCCAACATCTAACTTTTATTTATCATAACACCAAAAGTATAATAACTAATCTTAGTATCATAACTATAATAACCAACATCTAAAATTTTTCATTAATTTTGTGAGAGGATCTATTCATAATCATCCAAGTTAAGATTGGTGTAATGGTTGGCTATATGATACTTGTATTTGTTAAAATATACCTTTAACATAAGCCTTTATGCAAAAGTACAAGTATTTTTTTAGGATATCATATTAAAAAGTCTAATCTTTTAAGTTTTTTTTAATTCAGTGCCAAGCTTTTAAAATTTGAAATTAAGTAACTAACTTTTTAAAACCTTAATAATTTAGCTTAAAAAGTTATTTTTGATGATTTGACATGTTTATTAAGTATCAGGTAGATGTCCATCTATTAGTCACATCAACAAAAATTAACGTTTTGAACATAATTGTTAAGGTTTTGAAAAGACTAGTCACTCAATTGAAATATTTAAAACCTTGGACACTGAATTAAAAATTCTAAAAAGTTATTCACATTAGGATTATTTATCCCTTTTTTTAAATATTAGATTTTGGTTTGTTGTTTATAGTGTAGGCCTAGCCATGTAACCTAATCTAACTCTCTAAATAATGGGTGAGTAGATATTTAGTATGTTAATTCCTTTATATAAGAATAAAGGGGACATCCAAAAGTTGTAATAACTATAGAGCTATCAAATTACTTAGTCACAAATTGAAGTTATGGGAGAAGGTGGTTGAGAAGAGAGTGGGAAAGGATACCTCTATCTCGGAAAACCAGTTTGGCTTCATGCCAGAAAGGTTATGACAGAAGCTTTATATCTCTTTAGAAAATTAATAGAATATTACAGGGAAAGACAGTGTAACCTACACATAGTTTTAATTGATTTAGAGAAGGTGTATGACAGGGTACCTAAGGAAATCATGTGTAGGTGTTTAGAAGGTAAGAGAGTTCCTATGACCTATATACGAGTTATTAGAAATATGTATGAAAGTGTTAAAACTAAAGTACGACGATAGGAGGAGGTATAAAGCATTTTCTATTGATATTGGGTTGCACCAAGGCTCCTCTTTGATCCCCTTTTAGTTTACAACTGTGATTGATAAGCTCACCAAGAATATTCAAGGAGATGTGCCTTGGTGTATGTTGTTGATTAGCAACATTGCTTTAGTGGATTAGACAAAAGAAGGTGTCAATATCAAGCTTTAATTTTGGATGGATATGTTAAGAGTGGATTTAAATTGAGTACAATTAATATTGGGTACGTAGAGTGTAACTTTTCGAGACATAGGGTGGCTATCAATGTGGAGGTAAAGATTGATTCATAAGTTATACCACAAAAGAAATGTTTGAAGTATCTAGGAATTATCATCTAGAGTAACGAAAAGATTGATCAAAACATAGTTCACCTTATCATATCATGGTAACTTAAATGGAAAAATACGTCAGGAGTTTATATGACAAGAAGATACCACTTAAGCTTAAAGGTAAATTGTATCATTTAATAATTAGGTCATCCATGCTTTATGAGGCGAAGTGGCGGCCCATCAAATATGCATATGGTCATAACCTAATGGTGACAAAGATGAGGATAACTCGTTAGATGTGTAACTTTGCTAAAAGAAATAAGGTAGGAAAGTAATGGTAAGATAAAATTAAAAGTGACTAATATTATTGAAAAATTAAGAGAGACAAGGCTAACATAGATGAGGCACTTAGACACTACAATGAAGAGATACCAGAAGATTGTACTTAGAGACTGTAAGAAGGAAAAAGGAAGGGTTAAGAAGAATTATAAGAAGTGATCAAGAATAATATGACTCGGCTGTAACTTATCGAGGACATGACCTATAATAAAAAGCTTTGGTGTACTAAGATATGGATAAAGGATCCAGAGAAAGAGATCTTTTTCCTTCTCGTAAGTTTTTTAGCGTTTTCCTCTTGTATTTGGCTTAAACATTTAAATATGTATTACTTATCTTTTAGTGATTTAGCTAAACATTTCCCTACTTAACCTTTTTATCATCATCATCATCATCATTAATATTATTATTAGTATTTTTCTTGTAATGAATTTTTTATCGTATTATTTATTTTATTACTTACTTTATATTTTATTTATTTATTATTTATTATTATTATTATTATTATTATTGTGTATATATATATAAATATAAACAACTTCTCTATTAGTTAAGGATAAAACTGCATACTATTAAACCTTCTCAGATCTTACGTATCAGCAAAAGTTTTATTGAGTTGTTGTAATTGATACACTTCAACCTATTAAACTCATATGATTATAGAATTAGAATTATAATTAATATTTAAACTAGAGTTTCGGGATGGGTAGGAGGCTTGAAATAGTTCACTATGAAGATTTGAATGGTACATCCTTCACCTTCAAACGATTTCAAAAACTCAAATTTAGTCACACAATTCTAGTTTGATCGAATCTTAGATCAAGTTTAAACTAATGTTATGAATACCGTACCGGGCTCGATATCGGATTGGGTTTTGGAACGGAACTGTACCGGTACCGGTCGGTACCGGGTACCGTTTCGGGATATTTTTTAATCTCTAAACTTTTTAAAAATTGCAAAATAGTCCATATTGATATATTATACAGCTGTACTGTATACTTTACTAGTATACAGTACAACTAAAACTAATACTCAAATAATTATTTAGTAACAATTAATTATATTTTTAGGAACAATTAATTATTTACCTAGCTAAAACTAATACTCAAATAAGCAAATATTATCATTATTAACTACAATCAAATTATTATTAATTTCTAATTCCATAATTTAATACTTAACTAATTATTGACCAAAATTCAATACCCAAATATTAAAAATAAATGACCATTTAACAAATGACCAAAATATGTCAATTAATGATATAAACTTTTTCAATTTTACTAATTTTAATTATCAATTTAACAATTTTACATTTAATTATTAATTTCACATTTGATCAATTGATTGTCAATTTTACAATTTGGTTTAAATGCTGATTTGATTTTAATTATCAAACTCAATTTCAAATTTCAATTGCACAAACTCAAATAGTCAAATTCAATGATTCAATCTCATTCACAATAATTCAACAATTCAATATTAATTTCATAAATCTACTAAAAGACTAAATCACAATCACCAATTCACCATTCCAAACTTAATTTTCAATCGGACCAACAATGACCAATCACCAATCCACTTCCACAAGGAAAAATGACAAATTTCAATTTCACTTTCGGTTCAACTTCACTTCAACAACCGAAAACAAAAATCAAAACTTCACTTCAAGTTCAACAACAACACAATCATCCAACAACAACACAAATCCACCTCAGCCTAAATCAACCTCCAGGATTTTCCCCAAATCCACCATCATCCAACAACAACACAATCAATTTCAAAATTCCATGAAAAATGAAACACAAAATCAAAAACATACACCCAAGGCCAAAACAATCGGGTTTTCGGTGAGGGTCGTGTGGTCTGTTAGTCTGAGGCTCTAACCTGCGGTGGTCGTATGGTGCGTCGAAGGCACAGAGACGACGAGGAGGACGGAGGAGAAGGCGGCGAGGAGTGGGTTGAGAGCCTGAGACCGATCGGATGAAGCCTCCAAGGGAGAAAGCAAACAAATCACCGGTCGAAGACTTGAAGGAGGAGGACTAGAGAACTGGACGAGACGTTGACGGCGAGGAGAGGGCGAGAGCGAGACACCGAGAGAGAGACCAGAGAAGAGAGGAGAAGTGCAGCGTGGGAGAGAGGAGATCGAAGAAGAATCCAGAAGGTGGGTAGTTTTAGGTTAAAACTTCTGGAAATTGCAAGTTAGTCCTTGCAATTTTCGAAATTTTCGGTATTGGCCGAAATTAATGGTTCTGTCGGTACCGACCTGAATTCGATCCCGGTACCAACGTTTACCTATTTTGTACCATTTTTCGATCGGTACGGTACCTTCCGGTCGGTACAGTACGAAATCCGTATCATTGCTTCAAATGCCAGACTTTTGAGTTTTCCACCTAGTTTATGTTGATTTATGCCTTACAGCCAATCACTTTGGTTATAATTTAGTGACAAATTATTTTAAAGCATTCTTTATCTTGTACATGTTTAGATGTATATGATAAAGTCTATGAGATAATTGTACATTGCAAATAAAATTATGATGAGATTATAATTATGATATTCATGTTGCATTTATGTATTATTCCTAAATGTTTCTAGTCATTGTTCTCTTAAGATTGGACATTAATAGAACATAAAAAGACTAGCACACGTTTTGTTTTTCCGTATGAAGGAAGTAGTCGATCTCATAGGATAAAGTATAGAAATACATAAACAAACGTATGGGTGCTTGATAGAGAACAAGTTCACTGAACAGACCCGATATAAGAAATCCATTTGAAACATTACTTGTATGTCTATGGAATTCTCATTGTGATGATTGTATAAGTGATCTTTTGAATTGAGGTCATCAACGTTATCTTGTATGGGGATTGTTATATTTTGATACTACTTATGATCTATTTAATCATAGGTTATTTAATCGTTAGTCATTGGATGTAGCATGAACTATATGGAAATAGTTGAATGATCAAGATAGGATTCATCACCCTAAAGTAATTAGGCATAATATTTCGTTTTTCTTGATTAGTTTTAATTCAAGAAATTCTTAGCCGAGGTGAAATGATGTTTTGTAAATAGTTTACAAATTTCATTAATTGAATTGATAGCTAATGACAGAGAACTAATATGATTAAATTCAAAATAGAGTAGACGTTAATTTTATGTTCTATGTCTATTCGAAACATTGTGTGATGAAAGGATCGAATTATAAGGAAAAATTATGCACGGAAAGGTTAGTCAATACTACTTTGACATTCCTAAATATTTGGGTGGTCATAATGCGTTGCTAGAGGCCAATCTTTATCTATGATTGTAAATTGTTTAATTGGATAATTAAAGATAAATTAAAAGGAGTTTTAATTTATCTAATTTTAATTATAAATTAAAATTAGATTTTATAATCATTGCCAACATATTTGGAAACCTAATGGGTCTCACATATAGAATGGGTTGAAGAGAGCAAAGTTAATTTAATATAGTGTTCATAAATAATACTATAGTTTGATGACATGTTATAGTTTGAAAAATTGTAAATACTAAACGACTTTTAAACTTAGATCTTGGAAATTATGTTATTGATATTCAGGAAAAGATGACTTAAGTTTGATGAATAACACCAACGAAATAAGAAAACAAAATTAAAAAATTAAGGACTAAATAAGAAATATTTCAATTTCTAATTCTGATTACTTTAGTTTTCAAATCAATAATCCAATTAGAATTTAAGAAATAAAACTAGAAAATTGGAAACACCATGTCAAAGATGGAAAATATCGATCTTGAAGGGATTGATGGAGTTTGAATAATGTGTAATTGAAGCAAGAAAGAAGAAATGCTTCAATTTGTAATCCCTTTCTTTTCCTACATCTCTTTGATTTTCCACCATCTTGACATTCTCTTACGTGTTGCTTTACTTGAAACATGTTTCACGGTCCTTAATTCCTTTGCCCCTGTCGACTTTATTTCTAAGATCTAGATATGCCCTTTCTACTTCCAGCTCAACCATTTCTCTTCGCTACTCTTAAGATCTCCGCCACTAATCTCTGATTTAGGGATTTTAGGATGAAATGTAAAGTGATAAACATCTTTTCAATATATTACATTATAAACCCTTCTTCTAAACAACATTTCACTATATTACATTATGACCCTTCTATTCCTCTCAAACAATAATTTTCTAATATAACATCGATTTACATTCCATTTCATTATACACTTTACGTCTAACTAAACATAGCCTTAATGAGTTTTTGGCTTAAGATATCAAGGAAATTATGTTAATGATTTACATGAAAGGTGTGCTTGATTTTCCTTAGTGAGGGTTCAGTGCTATGGCAATAAAAGTACTAAAGTGTATAGTGTCTAAATGTTAGATGTTCAATTCATTGACAAGTACATAAGGTTATAAACTTATATTAATCTAAGTTCAACTGTTGTTTTCAATGACTAGTGATGTATAGAATAGTAATGGCCCATAGAAAAGATGGAAACATTGTAAACTGATTCTCTCTATATCAACAATAGTTGCTTTTATTCATTGATTTTTAGCTTAGTTGAGCCTAATAATTATATGTAACTAGTGTAATACTGTATTTTCGCATGGCTTGTTCAAATAGTCAAAATATTTCATTAAAACCTTCATATAAACTACAATTATTGGTGTATTAATCTTATGTTTGGTTGACATACCTGAATGTAAAGGACAATCAAAGATTTCATGAGTAATAATGTGATACCTCTTTATACTTATTATACTCTTTATAATAATTGAAATATCATAGTTTCACTAGAATTATTGAGGACTAAACAATGTTTGATTAGTTTCTAGATATGTGGTAAACATGTTTTGTAAAAATTCGTATGCCGATACATGTTTTCCTGAGATTCTAACATCTTATCATTTTTAGGGCTTGATATCTTTAGTTTGAAGCAAATATAAGAAATGTGACTCTATTGTGAGACTATATAGTCCCTTTAAGCACAGAAATATATTTTATTGCTTTACATGTGATGGTTGAAAATGGTGAATTAGTGGTTGGAGATTTTGATGAGTGTATGAAGTTTCATGAGGGTATGATGTAGAATATTTATGATCCATAAATTTATACCAATATGATTTCTGTTCTTCTCAAACCCCATAAAGTGATTGACACACTAGAATGTTTAATGAAATGCTAAATCAAGGAATGGCTCCAACAATAGGGATAATAACTTCGTTGATTTCCCATAAGTATACTGCAAGTGTGTCTATATATAAATATCTAAAAATGAAACTCGTACACATATGTGAAGTTATAGGTGGAGGACGACTTTAAAAAGTAGAAGAATGAAATGAGAGCAATGAAAATAGAGATGAAAATGAAGAACTTGAAACAGTACAAAGTACATACCAAAAAATTAGATTAAGGTTTGTGAAATGTTAAATATTAGGATATCATGTATATATTTAAAATATCCTGTAACTAATTAGGCGATAATTAAGATTTCATGTATATCTTTTAGGAGTCATTATAGGAATAGAACACTATCAAAGAAGTAATTCTAGGAGTCTGTTAGGGATGCATATTCTGTATATATTTGTATTCTTCATTAGGGAATAAACATAAAATTTCTTCTTCAGTCATTTTTCTTCATGGTATCAGAGCGGCAGGGAGACTTAGCCATCGTATGAATGTGGCTACTAGCTAAAAGAAAGAAGGCTCTGGTTCTAGTCTGTTGAAGACACTAATGATAGATCCCACCTCATTGTATTACCTCACATCAGGAGACAACCCTGGTGTTGTCGTAACTCCGGTGCAACTCAAAGAAGATAATTACGATGAATGGATGAAGGCTGTGCATAATACATTCCGAGCAAAGAAGAAGCTCAGCTTCATCAATGGGAAAATCTCCAAACCAAATGTAGGTTCCTTAGAGCTTAAGGACTAGTGGGCCATGAACGCAATGCTGGTCGGTTGGATTTTCAACTCTATTGATCCATCTTTACGGTCCAGCCTCTCTTATATGGAATGTGTTAAGGATTTATGGGACGATTTAATGGAACGTTTCTCAGTTGGCAATGACGTGTGGATTCACCAACTCAAGAGTGAGATCGTGAGATGCAAACAATTCGAACAGACAGTAGCCATATACTATGGGAATTTGAAAACCATGTTGGAAAAGTTGGCTAACTGTTCAAAAACCCCAGCATGCAGCTACTCAGGTTTTACATGCGGTGCAACTTAGGAGCTATTACATGAACGGGAAAAGAAGAAGGTACACTAGTTTTTAATGGGGCTTGATGATGCTGTGTTTGGAATTATCAGATCCAATATTATGAGCATGTCACCACTTCCAAACAGTAATCGTGCTTATACGTTGATCGTAATTGAGGAAACACATAAGTCTATGGCATATACACGTGATGAACGTGTTGATGCAGTTAGTTTTGTCATTCAAACTGGTCCATAGGCATGAATAGGATCAAAGAAAGGAGACGACAAGAGGTTGTGCAGTCATTGTGGTAAAATAAGGCATAAGATCCATGAGTGTTTTTAGATTGTAGGTTACCCAGATTGGTGGCAGACGGGAAAGAATGGATGCGGTTCAGGACTTGGAAACCATGGAAAAAGAGTAGGTCGTGGCAGATGTGAACACACAGCCAATGCTACACAGGGACAAGGACACAATCCAACAAACATGCAGCAAGGGGGAGCTACAGAGGAGCATGGTTCTTTTCCTGGACTCAATAATGAACAATGGGCCACCTTGCTGAACATTCTAAATGGCCATAAAGCTGTTCTATCCAATGAAAAACTCATTGGTAAGTAGGTGCAAAAACCTTGGTTACTGGATACAGGAGCATCCAATCATATGGCAGGTGATATAAACTCATTAACAGAGGTGGTAGATGTCTCCCCTTGTCCCTTTAGGTTGCCCGATGGCAAAAATACTATTGCAATAAAGGAAGGGAAAATAAATTTTGGAAAAGGCTTCGTTTTACATAATGTGTTATATTTGCCCAATTTGACATGCAATCTTATTTCTGTATCTCAATTGATACATGATTCACAATGTGCTGTCACCTTTTCAAATAAATTATGTGTGATACAGGACCACACTTTGAAGACAGTGATTGGAGTGGGTGACAGCTGAACGAGGTCTATCATCTTTGTGGAGCTCCTTTTGTACAAGCATGTAAAGTGACTGCAGTTGATTCCTTTACCATGTGGCATAGGCATATGGGACACCCTTCAAGTCAAATAGTTAGTCTTCTTCCTAGTGTTAAGAATAACAAAAATAATAAGCATAGTAAAGTATGTGATATTTGTTTAAGGGCTAAACAAACATGAGATGTTTTCCTTCCCAGTGAAAACTTCTGCACCGTTTGATTTAATACATTGTGATGTTTGGGGCGCTTATCGCACACGCTCTTCATATGGGGCTTCTTATTTCTTAACAATCGTGGATGATTTTTCTCTCGTTGTTTGGATCTATCTCTTAGCTGAAAAGAGTGAAGTGGCGAAAATTCCCCAAAACTTTTGTGATATGGTATAGACTTAATTTCATAGACAAGTTCGAATTGTGCGCAGTGACAATGGCACCGAGTTTAAAGTATTGAAAGACTATTTTGTTAAAAACGGTATTATCCATCAGACCTTCATGGTATATACTCCTCAACAAAATGGGTGAGTTGAAAGAAAGCACCAACACATTTTAAATGTAGCCCTTGCTCTCCGATTTCAAGCAAACTTACCCGTTGAATTTTGGGGTGAATGTGTCCTTACTGCAAGATATTTAATCAATCGTACACCCAATGCCTTGCATAAAGGAAAGAGTCCATAAGGTTCCCAACTAGTCTCATATATGTACTTTTGGGTGTCTATAGTACGCTCACAAACGATCTCGACAAAAGGATAAGTTTGGTGATCGAAGTAGAAAATGTGTCTTTCTTGGATACCTTTATGGCAAGAAATGGTGGCGTCTCTATGACCTTAGTAATGGAGAATATTTTAACTCTCAAGATGTTGTATTTTATGACAATGAATTTCCTTATATCTCTGATAACCCCATCATCCTAGTTACATCCACTAATACTTTGTGGAATAATGGCTTACCATTATTTGATGACTTCAACGTTAATACCACTCTGAGTCCTAATGGACATGAAGGAAATGTGGTCCCTGCCACTTCCATTAGATATGCAGACAATGTGGATCCTCCCATTTCCGAGACTGCAAGTATAGAACCACTTAGACGTGGCCACAGGGACCGTAGGCCCCCTAGTAGATTGAAAGACTACATATTCCATACTGTAAATCGTGTTAATGAACCCCCAGCTGTCTCACCCCCACGTTCATTATCTTCAGGTACGCTATATCCAATTGCACACTATGTGACTTGCACTAATTTTTCCTTGCCACATAGAAAATTTCTTGCAGCTATTACCACTGGCTATGAACCAACCCAGCTTTCTAAAGCAGTAAGGCATCCTGTATGGTGGCATGCCATGCAGCTCAAAATTGAAACCCTTGAAAGAAATGGCACATGGACCTTAGAAACACTACCCCCTAGGAAGTAACCTATCGGTTGTAAATGGGTGTACAAGATTAAGTATAATTCAGATGGCCCATTAAACGTCATAAGGCACAACTACTTGTTCAAGTAGATACCCAAAAGGAAGGCACTGACTATAATGAGACATTTACACCAGTTGCAAAAATGGTAACTATATGGACATTATTAGTTGTGGCATGCCGGAAATAATGAAGATCTCATTTTGCGTTTCAAGTACTACCTTAGCAAGTGTTTCTATATGAAGGATCTTGACCTTCTGAAATATTTCTTGGGACTTGAAGTGGCATGAGGACCTAATGAGATCTTTCTCTCTCAATGCAAATATACTTTGGATATAATATCTGAAACCGGACTCCTAGGAGCCAAACCTGTTACTTTTCCTCTTGAACAAAATCATAACTTGGTCTTAGCTACTGGCGCAACATTGCAAGACCCTGAGAAGTATCGTCGACTAGTTAGGAGACTTATCTACTTAATTATTTCTCTGCCTGAAATTAGTTATTCTGTTCATATCCTAGCTTAATTCATGCAATGTCCTAGACAGAAGCATTGGGATGTTGCTACCTGGGTGGTTCACTACTTAAAAAATCATCTAGGCCAAGGCATTTTCCTTCAGTCTACTTGTGATCTCCAATTATCTGCTTATTGTGACTCCTACTGGGCTAGTTGTCCTCTCACACGACGCTCTTTAACTGGGTACTTTGTCTTGCTTGGTCGATCTCCTATTTCTTGGAAAACAAAGAAGCAAGCTCCTGTTTCCCGCTTCAGCAGATGCTGAGTATCATTCCATGGCCACCACAGCTTGTGAGCTTAAATGACTCAAAGCTATCTTGAAAGATCTACGAGTGTCTCATCCTCAACCTATGTGGCTCTTTTGTGATAGTCAGTCAGTGCTTCATATAGTTGCCAACCGGATTTTTCATGAAAGAATCAAACATATCGAAGTTGATTACCATTTTGTTTGTGATGAAATCCAGGCTAGCAACATTACAACAATGCATGTTCATACTTACAATCAGCTGCGGATATCTTGACAAAAGCTCTTGGCACACAACAATTTGTTTTTCTTCTTGACAAGTTGGGCATTCGGGACTATCATGCACCAACTTGAGGGGAGTATTAGGATATCATGTATATATTAAAAATATCCTGTAAATAATTAAGCGATAATCAAGATTTCATGTATATCTTTTAGGAGTCATTATAGGAATACAACACTATCAAAGGAGTAATTCTAGGAGTCTCTTAGGAATGCATATTCTATATATATTTGTATCCTTCGTTAGGGAATAAACAAAAAAATTATTCTTCAGTGATATTTCTTCATTAAACGTGTCGAAATGTTTAATTTTAAATGAAATTTTAATAAAGGCATTAGGGTCAATTGAATTATTTTGCCTAATAATAAAAAAAGTTGTCATCGTATAACTAATGGAGTTGAGCAATTTTTTAAAAATATTCACATTCCTTTTGAAGGTCCGCAAACAAATCTTATCAAATATTAATTATGTAATATTAAAAAATATTATTTGATTAAAACAATTAAATTAACATAATTATTTTTTATAAAATTCTAAAAATTTTCAAATTTTCGTCGTCAAAAGATGATTTTTATTTTTCAATTATACAAATTAGGTACAAAATATTGTTAAATTTTTATAAAATGTGTATAATATTTTAATATTAATTTTTAGATTTTACGTAATCTAAAATTTTGAAAATTAAAAAATTTGAACTCTTTTAAAATACTCTACTTTTTATCTAATGTTAAATTGTTAGAAATCTCAAACTTACTGAATACTTAAAATTTTAATTTTTAACAAAATAATCTTTTTTTTAGGGAAAATCAATGCATTAATTTAAATAAAGTTAACAATACAAACTGGCGGGGAACCAAAAAACTGAAAATCGGAAAAAGATAAAGAGCAACGAGCAAGCCTATGTGCAATCACATTGTCACGACGACTCACCCAGGAAACACTAATGTCAGGACGGTGTTCTAAAAGAGTACGACAATCCTGAATAAGGGATCCAAACTCGGACCAATCGGGAACATCACTACGCAAAGCATGCACCAAACTTTGAGCATCGGTGAACACCACTCCACGACCTATGCACCGAGCCGATACCAGTTCCAAAGAGAGTCGCAAAGCATAAACCTCAGCCATGCGAGGGGAGAAACAACCTGGCCGAGAGGAAGTAAAAGCGTCAATAAATTATAATCATTGTTTTATACACCATTACTGTCAAATCTTGGTGTCTCGACCGCAATAACTTCCAAATGCCTTCACTAACACTTTCACTATTATTAAAAGATTAATTAATATTTTTCAAAAAAAAGAGATTAATTAATATCGATGATTTAAAAAATAATTTTTTTAGTATATTATAATTTTTCGATAAAAAACATCATCACATATCTATTATGATTAAAAATTTTGAGATTAGATAGACTGGTAGTTATATTTACTTGCTTACTCTTGAAATAAATCTACACCGAATAAATTAATTGAATAATTTTTTTAGAAATGAATTTCATATTGTTTCTATATTTTACTCTAAATAATTGAAAAATTTTACATTTTTATTTTAAGCAAACAGCCTTCTATTAATAAAACATTCAATATAACGGCAGCGACGAAATTAGGGGCAGTACTTTAGTGTTAGACTAGCAGATAAAAACTACGCAAATGTACAATAATATAATGCCTACTTTATTTAATTCTACGATTATTTATTCTAAACATGTTATATTATTATATTATTTAATATATAAATGAATATTGGGTAATTTAAAATTTTATAAAAATTATAAAAATTTAAATTTTGAAATGTATATTTTCTTAAAAAATTTAAAATTTGTTAAATTAAAAATATATAAGTTATAATATTAGAAATAAATAAGCAAAATTAGTTAGTAGAAATTTGGAATAAAAAATTAAGGAAATGTATATTGTAATGTATTTATTATAAATGGATAAAATATATAAACTAAATTAAAAAATATTATAATATGTAACTAAAAAGTAAAAAACATATATGGTGGGTGTGACTTAAACAAAATACGTTAAAAATAAATAAATATTGTGTAATTTAAAATTTTTTGATAAAATTATAAATATTTAAATTTTGAAATGTGTAAT
>JANZLH020000139.1:1324707-1335600 GCA_026770325.2 Erythroxylum fimbriatum
AAATTCGGTCTCTATTTCCATACCGAATAAATTCGGTCGGTATAATTCGGTCCCTATAATTCGTTTTTCTTGTAGTGATTTAAGTCATTTTATAAATCAATATTTATTTAATCCAAACCCCCAAATTTATAAATTTTTAAAAGAATTGAAAATTTAGATTAATTCCAAATAAACTCATATGTAATTAGATTAATTCCAAATAAACTCATATGTAAATAGAACTTTACATTTCAACTCAAAATTTTAAATTACTTCTTATTTTTATATATAAATCAAGGAAAATGACATAGACCTCTCTCGTAAGATAAAAATTTTGGAAAAAAATCTTTAATTTTTAAAATTCTCAAAGAATTTTCTTCTAATATTTTTTTAAAAAATTCCTTATCTTAAACTTTGATTAAAAAATAACTATGAGGTATGAATATCAACATTTAATTAGTTTACGTAACGTAAATTAATTAAATGTTATTAATATGATAACCCAATTTAGTTTTAAAACTCGATCCGAATAAATTAAATTCAACTTAAATTAATAATTTAAAGTAATTATAATAAATAATTAGTTTGTGTCAAATTTAATTAATTATGTTCGAGTTTAATAATTTCATATAAATAATAGTTGATTATTTAATATCTTATATTCTTGTTGTTTATGTTTTGTAATTATTTTTTACTTCTTGATCTTCGACCCCCTCAGTCACTACGAACACCCCCGATTAGTGCAATGAGATGTGTCTATTTATCTATCTCTTGATTCGAAATGAGAGCAGGTTTGAAAAAGGATAAATCTAAAAGAAAGAATAAAAAATTGGAAAAAGAATTTTTTTAAATATTTCGAAATCAAGATATTTTTTATAAAAAAATTTCCTTAAAAAAATATAGATCTTTAACACATAAAAATTATTTCGTACTTGTATCTTTTTCGGTGTAAAATAACTCCATTTATAAAAAAATATAGATCTTTAACACAAATTATTTCGTACTTGTATCTTTTTCGGTGTAAAATAACTTCATTTATAAATTTACACAACTTTTTATTTATATTTTTACAAAAAGACTATTTCTGTAACTTAAACTTGTAAACAATTTTACCGATTACTTCAAGGCTTACTCTCAATATATAGTATAGTACACTCCAAAAAAACCAGTTCTAAGTTGGACACATCCACCAGCATTATTGCACCCCACTGGAAAAACAATGGATAATTGGAACTATGGTAATTTAACTTCTCTTTTAATGATATATGGAAAATGTCAAAATAACTGCGAACCTTAAACATTTGAAAGTATTATCATTACAAAAGCATAGGAAAGACAAAAACTGTTCAAAAGGATCATCGGCCATAATAAGCAGGCTGAGCTGTAGGTGAAAGTGTGAAACACCGCCAGGGAGAACATTATTTGGTTTAGTCATCGTCATGGAAGTTATGGCAGGAGAAACTGGGCTCCCTTGTAGAGAAACAAGTTGGAATTGCGGCAGCAGCGTAGGCTGGGCCTGGAGGCATCGGATATGTTTGACCAGGAAAAGTACCTGGAACTGAGACATAGAGTCCGCTAGAATGCAGGGTCGAACCCCAAGCTGGCATTTGTCCAGTAGGAATCTGAGTTGGCACTTGATCTGTATGAATTGGACCTGTAGCAGCAGCTGTCGTGGTATAGCTGTTCCGTGGGTACATTAAAGTAGCCTGAGGAATCTGCCAGGTAGTTTGATTGGCAGGGACACCTGAAACTTGTGTTGCTGATAGCAAACTCGCATCAGGTATGGTATAGTCTCTACTTTTGTCAATGTTAGCCTACATCCAAGAAATTCAAAACAAATCAGTACCAGTTTCAATTCTCTTATCAAGTCTTCACTAAGTGGGGAATCAAAACTGTATTGAATGACATCAAAGTTCAAGTATGAAGGGACATAAATTCAATTGAGCAACAACAGATGCACATTTCCTCTAATCGCATCTTTTATTTTTTTTTTTCCTTTTATTCTCTCTCATGAAGATAAAAACACGTAGTTATACCTTTACATTGAGATCAGTATGACGAGAGTATGATAGATGAAGCTTACAATAGCCACCATCATAAATGCAGTGTCCCTCTAATGCTTCTTTGGCTACTGTTGCAGTCCCAATATCTGAAAACATGTAGACGCAAACTTATCAAACAAAGACAACATATAATGCTTTTATTCACCTAATGCTATATGATTTCTTCCGATGAAAAGAAATGGCAATTCTTGTAAATCGGCAACGTATCAACAGTAACAGTCACCATGGAGAAGGGTATAAATAGTGAAAAGATCTGCTAGAAACACATGTACTCTATGAAATCTTGTGGGTCTCACAAATTAAAAGTAATCCAACTTTCATGCCTGCATAATATTCTGATAGGATACTACCTTATGTAAAAGAACAACAAGATTCAATCAAACTCTTGTAGTATTATGGAAAAGGGAATTTCATAAAATGGTAGCAGCCTTTCGAGAGGACTGAGGCTCTCCTTAACAACAACCAAATTCACATGTCCTTCTCACTCCTAGCGATAGCCTATATGTACCTTTTCCAGATTCGAAAGTAACGGCCTAACAAACATAACAAAATAACAATAACGGAATGAAAGGGAAAGATAACAAAATGCCATATGTTCGCTCTAGGATCAGCCAACTGTCCCCTCATTCATGGGCCTTCTTTCCTAGAATACGTGAGTCGAATCGGAGGTCTGTCATTACCCTCCCCGTCGAGTTCCACCTTGCCCTCAAGGAGAAAATTAGGAAACTGTTGTTGGATTGCCTCGGGAGATTCCCAAGTAGCTTTCAAATTAGGTAGTTCACACCATTTAACCAAGATTTCTTTGCCCCTCACGGTGTCACGCCACTGTAGTACCTTCTCTGGGGTCACAAACCATGCCATGTCTGAAGTCAATTGCGGTGGAAGGGGCTGATTGATCCGTTGAAATCCAAGCGCCTTCTTGAGTTGGGGGACATGAAAGATTGGGTGGATGTTAGTACCAACTGGTAAATCAAGTTTATATGCCACTGCTCCAATCTGCTCTAGAATCCGATAAGGGCCGAAAAACTTCGGTGAGTTTTTCTCGTTCTGTTTTTTTAGCCAAAGAGCGCATTCTATAAGGCCTCAATTTGAGGAAAACCAGATCACCCACATCATATTGAACGTCTTTCCGATGTTTGTCTGCGTGCACTTTCATTTTCACTTGAGCTTTTGCAAGATGGAGCTTGAGTTCTTCCAAAATTGCGTC
Source organism: Erythroxylum fimbriatum (assembly GCA_026770325.2). Classification (NCBI taxonomy): domain Eukaryota; kingdom Viridiplantae; phylum Streptophyta; class Magnoliopsida; order Malpighiales; family Erythroxylaceae; genus Erythroxylum; species Erythroxylum fimbriatum. The sequence goes on from JANZLH020000139.1 coordinate 1,327,957, forward strand.
TCTTTCTTTAAGCTGATTCTCCAAGTCAGATAGTCTTGTAGTTTGACTGTCAAAATGCACTAAAGGTGGGGGATCCCTGCCATATACAGCTTTGAAGGGAGTCATGTTAGTAGATATGGTAGGAAGTATTATACCAGTATCCTGCCCCTAGAAGCCAAGAATTCCACTTCTTGGGTTGAAAGCCTGCAAAGCAACACAGATAGGTCTCTACTCTTTTGTTTACAACTTCAGTCTGACCGTTGGATTGGGGATGATAAGCTGTACTCCACCGTAGGACAGTCCCCTGTAATCTGAATATTTCTTCCCAAAAATTGCTAATGAAATTTTGTCACGGTCTGAAACAATAGACCTAGGCATTCCATGAAGTCGAACAATCTCCCGAACAAAAATATCAGCCACCGACTTCGCTGTGAAAGGGTGTTTTAAAGGCAGAAAATGCACATACTTACTTAGCCTGTCAACAACTACAAGAATGGAATTATATCCCACTGATTTGGGAAGGCCTTCCACGAAATCAAGAGAAATATCCTCCCAAATTCTATTAGGAATGGAAAGAGGTTGGAGTAGTCCAAAGGGAGAGGCAGTTACGTATTTGTTCTGTTGACATAGGACACGTTCAGCTACAAATTTCCGAATATCTTCCTTCATGCCTCTCCAAAACACCTCACTTTTAATTCTTTTATAGGTCCCAAGAATCCAGAAAGCCCCCCAATTAGACTAGTATGAAATTCGTGTATCAAGGTAGGCAAAATACTGGGATTGTTGGGCAGAACCATTCTCCCTTTATACAACAGAGTGCCATGTTGCAAAGAATAACCAAGCAATTCCTCTATGCTATCTTGCAATTTTTGAATTATCTCGGCAAAGTTGGAGTCCGCAGCCACTTCTTTTCGTATTAAATCACCGTCTAACACCCTTGGAATAGAAATAGCAGTCAGTTGAAGTGGCTCAGGCTGAGAGATTCGGGATAAGGCATCAGCTGCAACATTTTCCTTTCCCGCTTTATACCGGATCTCGAAGTCATAACCGGTTAATTTAACAACCCACCTGTGATATTCTGGCTGTATAAGCTTCTGTTCTAACAAATGTTTCAAACTTTTTTGATCAGTTTGAATCACAAAATGTTAGTCCTAACAAGTAGTGCCTCCACTTTTGTACTGCCAACACAATAGCCATCAACTCTCGTTCATATATTGACAACGATTGGCTGAAGAAAGCAATAGGGTGACCATCTTGAGACAAAGTTGCACCTAATCCTGTACCTGAAGCATCGCTTTCCAAAGTAAAAGGCTTTGCAAAATCGAGTAAAGCCAAGGTGGGAACAAGTGTCATAGCTTCTTTCAATTGTTGGAATGCCTTTGCTGCTTCTGCATTCCAATGGAAAGAGTCCTCCTTCAGTTGCTGTGTCAATGGCCACGTTATGTTTCCATACCCTTTTAAAAATTGCCTATAGTAACCTGTAAGGCCTAAGAAGCCCCGGAGTTCCCTCAAGTTTGATGGTGTAGGCCAATTTACCATTACTCTAACCTTCTCCTTATCCACCTCAACCCCTTGGTCTATCACCCAACGCCCCAAATATTCAATCTTCCTCTGCCCAAACACACATTTCTTCTCGTTTAAAAGAAGCTGATGTTCTGTCAAGGTGGTAAGCACCTTATCCAAGTGCTCAGCATGGGCCCTTTCATCTCTACTGTAAACTAACATATCATCAAAGAAAACTAAGATGAACTTCCTCAGGAAAGGAAAGAATGAAGCACACGATTCATCAAGGGCTGTTGCCAGGGTGTTTGATAGCCCAAAAGGCATCACCCTAAATTCGTAGTGACCCTCGTGAGTTCTAAATGTCACCTTTGGAATGTCTTCCACCCTTATCCGGATCTAATGATAGCCTGATTTTAAATCCAATTTTGAAAAGAGCTTAGCTCCATGTAACTCGTCAATTACTGGTATCGGGTAACGATCTTTTATTGTCACTCGATTAAGCGCCCAATAATCTACACAAAAGCGCCAGCTCCCATCCTGCTTCTTAACCAGTAGTGCGGGACTTGAATAAGGGCTCATGGAAGGTTGAATAATTCCCGCTGCAATCATTTCTTTGACCATCTTCTCGATCTCATTTTTTTGATAGTGTGGGTAACGATGGGGTTTAACATTAACTAGCGACGTTCCCGGTTCCAAGTTAATTACATGGTCGATGTCCCTTTTAAGAAGTAGTTCTGTGATAGGTTGGAATATGATAAGAGCAGAAACAATGTAACTATAGCAGAGCAAAAGAAGGACGAAACAGTGGAAACGAAGAACAGAGAAGAATAGATGGAATGTATTAGGAATGTTTGTATAAGCTGACACCAGCAGAATTCATGAGTCTGCCTTGCTCATCAATGTCATCATTGTTTACAAAATTCTTCTGTAACTTTCTCATACATTCTCTGTCTATCTATATACTATAATTTTCTGTAACAAACCGTAACTAACATGCCATGCTGGCCATAACCAATTAACAAACTAGCCACGAAACAGCCATAAAAACAGCTACCCATCTTATTCATAACTCAGATTCCCTTCATGCCTCAATGTTGGGCCCAGCTCTAGGAGCTTTCTTCCTCCTCTGATAAACAAACCGTATTGCTGGAGTAGTAGGCTCATGCCTCAATTCCTTAGCACTCGCTGGACCATTTCCAAAACTGCCCATTTGTCACGTAATTTCTCCAAGAAACTACATCTGAGATAATTCCACAATCAGCCCCACTCCTTGTTGCATTGCCCTAGTCATGGTCTTCAACGAAACTCCTGTCTTGCATAAACTGGGGTCCCTTTTTAGCACCATTCGAGAATCATCAATGCAAAATTCCATAACCAAGTTACTCCAATTCAGCTCCATATTCCCAATACTTCCCAGCCATTGCATATCGAGAATTATATCGGTACTGCCTTATTGTAGAGGCAGAAAATCCTCAATGATTGTTATTCCCTGAACCTCAATCCTTACTCCCTTGCAAATGCCCCTCACTTTAACTACTAGACCATTACCCATAATTACCCCGTCATTGCAAGCGGAAATGAGTGGTACCCGTAGTTCTTCAATGATCTCTAAAGATAGGAAATTATGGGTAGCTCCACAATCGACCATCACTTCCACGTCTCTCCCAGCCAACGTCCCTCTCATCTTCATGATGCCTCGTGTATTCAATTCAAGCACCGAATTTAGGGATAGTTCAATAGCTTCTGTCATGTGTACTTCCGCATTCTCAGTCTTGTCCCCTAAAATCCGCTCGTCGTCCTATGGTTCCATACCCACCGCCTCCTCTTCTCTTTCTCCGTCAATGATGAGCAAAATTTGAAGCTCCTTCTTGACACACATGACCTGGCCGGTACTTTTCTTCACACGAATAACACAACCCCAGTGCCCTTCTGTCTCGAATCTTGGCATCAGTGAGTTGGATCTGTCGTCGGCTTCCTTCTGCTGGAGGTCTCGTTGGTTCTCAGGTTGGCAGCATGACCCAAGTGCTCTAAAAGGTTCCTCGGTTTGGAGCCTTGGCTTCTCCCTCCTAGTTCATGTTCCGACCCACAAGTCCTTTCCCTTCTCCCCATTGATTGGGTTTAAGAGAAATAGGTCCCGATGTGCTTCCATTTTGCTTGATGGTCTAGTTCTATACTTCAATCATTTGGGCTGTATTCATAAGGGCCTTAAGCCCCATCAGGTTCATCAAACAAAGTTCAACTCTGATCTCTATTTTCAACTCTTACACAAAAGTGGATTCTAGCACCTCCACCGGCAGTGTTGTTAGCGGTGTTGAGAGTTTCTCAAACTCCCTCCGATGGTCGGCCACTGACCCATGTTGTTTAATATCTAAAAACCTTTCGCACAAGTTCACAGTTTGAGTTTGGTCGAACCTCTGGACCAACTGTTGTTTTAAATCACTCAAGCTACCGAATGGTGTTCTCGCATCAGTCCATCGAAACAGGCGAGAGCATCCTCTTCGAAGTTGATTCCAGTCGCCATTAAGTTTTCGGCTTCGCTATTCGATTCATTTCGAAGAACATTTCTACTCGATATAACCAGCCTTCCGGATTCATTCCATTGAAGAAGGGCATCTCAAGACGCCTCCCAGTACACCATGATTCCCCAAACATCTCCCGCCCAACCTTTTCATTTACTACTGGGTGGCGTAACCACTTACCATTTCTTCCACTCCCACAGGTACTCTCTCATTCTTTTCTTTTTCAACCAAGCTAGACCCTTCTTCTTGTTCAGTATTCTTTCCTTTACAGATTTACTTCCCCCTTGCACCATTCTCTATTGTTCACTAATTGTGGCCATTATCTGGGTCACTCCTTGTGAGAGTGTGGTGAGAGTCTTCTCTATCCCCAAAATTCTCTCAACAGCTCTTTCCACTACTGGAATCTTACTTAACTCTTCTCTGATTCCTTCCAATTCTTTCTCAATCGCTTCCATTTTACCGTCAGAGTTCTTCGGAGGCATGGCTTGCTGGCTCTGATACCAATTTCTGATAGGATACTACATTATGTAAAAGAACAACAAGATTCGATCGACTCTTGTAGTATTATGGAAAAGGGAATTTCATAAAATGGTAGCAGCCTTTCGAGAGGACTGTGGCCCTCCTTAACAACAACCAAATTCACATGTCCTCACTCCTAGAGACAGCCTATATGTACCTTTTACAGATTCAAAAGTAACGGCATAACAAACATAACAAAATAACAATAACGTAACGAAAGGGAAAGATAACAAAATGCCATATGTTCGCTCCAGGATCAACCAACTATCCCCTCATTCAAGGGCCTTCTTTTCCTAGAATACGTGAGTCAAATCGGAGGTCTTATCATATTCCAGTAACAAAATTATTTTGCATAAAAAGCAGAGTTGTAAAAGGAAAATTAGTATAGCCAAAGATGAAAATTAACAAGTGAGAAGCAGTTCATTTAGACTGAAATAACTCTGTACATGAAACAGCTGCAGCAAAGAAATTCATTAAACAAGTTTCAATCATCATACTGATCAGTATACAATGAAGAAGGAAGCATACCAGGGTATTGAATCAGTGCCTGTGTTCCACCACTTTTCTCAAATATTGTAATCTTCTGGACAGTACCAAAAGCAGAAAATACCTGTAACAGATCAAACAGCCACAACATATATGAGAATAGTTCACACCAAAATAGCAATTCATGACGAAGAAATGAGTAAGGGCACTACTTACCATGTGAAGAACATCCACTGTCACAGCATATTGCATATTTTCTATTGCAGCAAGGAGCACATTACTTCCAGGCTCTTTCTTCTTTCCATCAGGACCTACAGGAGGCCGGAGATGACAGCTTGTTAAAGGATACTTAACACCAAAAAAAAAGAAGTATTTAACAAAGGAGAACACATGGAAGTACCTGCATAGGTCCCTCCATTGCAGTGGGATTTACTGGGAGATATGGATTTGTGTAGTCCCTAAAAGGTATCAGGCAACCACATGTATCAATCAAGACAGGCTCCTAAGCACTAGCAACAATCCCCATGCAGAAAACATTTAATACGAAAAACATGCTAAACAGAATAAAGAATAAATATAGTACACAGAGATATAAGAAAACATAAAAATAAGCAAAGTCAAAGGATCACAAAAATGAACAGATTTAAAATATATGTACTGTGTAGGGTCCAAAAGAAACAAGAAAATATCGACTAAAGATGTATAAGGATGGCCCAAAAGAAAAATTTTGCATTGTGTGATCACTTTTCATTTATATCAGGTAATCAATCTTGAGTATTCATGTCATATGATCGTAATAGACCTCTCAATGTATCAGGCAAGGAAAAGAGCTAAAATACTCAAAAAGTTTAATCATAAAAGAAGGAAGCTAAAATAAATATTCCAGGACTCAGAGAAGTAGATAAGAAACCAATAGATATACTAAAAACAACAGTTAAGGCAACATAAGAGCATACAATGTAATTTATAATCTTTTGTCAGATATGTAGTGCTTCATTCTAGGCAAAAGTAAGGTGAACTGTCTATGATGCCATGAGCAAAGGCAATTAAACTACAGTCAAAAGATGAAGAAAATTACTAAGTGGACATGCTAACACATCTGTGTTCTGACCACCAGGCTTCACTAACCCCCTAGGAGACAAAAGCATGCACACCAATTAGCAAGAAGCCAAGTGCTGAATAAATAATGTAAACAGGTAATAATGACATCTGGGTCACAGACAAGATAACAAATATTAGCATTGTGATAGACCCAAGGTAACCCGATTCTATGTTAGGAGAAATAAGCAGAGGGCAGGGGAGCAAATAGGCTGAGGATGGGGTATGTTGTGATTCGGGTAGTTAGTAATAGTACTGACAGCCAATCATCGGGTTGTCCTATTCTAGTACAAATAACAGAATGTAGGGAGGAGAGAGATATGTGAAGAATGACAAATGTTTGAGCCTTAGGCTGGAGGTACTGGCCCTCGAAAACCAGATTATCATTGTATCCGTTTACAAAAATCAATACCAATTTACACAATTTTCCTCACCTGTTGTCGAATTTCTATCACTGCTATCAGAGCAGTCGACCCTGAGAAATGGTTGCTAAGAAGGCCGATAACCGGATGGAAGGGCTGGAGAAGGACTTGGAGTTATTGCGGGAGGAGAGGCGACGAGATGGGGAAGAGATGCAAAAGTCGATCAGCCAAGCCCAACAAGAATTCCAGACGCAGCTCAGTCGCTCCACTCAGGACTGGCAGAGGCGTATGGACGACCATGGCTTGGAGCTCCAGAAGAAGATGGAGGATGTTAATAGGGAAATGGGAGAACGCTTAAGGTCTGAAATAAAGAGTATGATGATGTCGGTTTTACAAACGTGGAAGAAGGCCGAAGGTGGTACTGTGAAGGACCGACCCGTGGAGCACCCACCCGAAGAACTTCAACCCGAGCCCAGTCGCAGGAGGGATTTGGGAAAAGCCCCTTTGCACCCGAGGAACATCACGAGAGCAATGACTGGCGAAATGAGGCCAGCTACCGCGTCGACCCACCTCCTGGGTTCACACACCCAGGTGACTTCCGGCGGGAGTGTCGGCCAAGACAAGTCGAGATGCCTACGTTTGGAGGAATCGACCCTGATGGGTGGATCTATAAGGTAGAACGATTTTTTTCAGTGGGGAGGTTTACGGAAGGGGAGAAGATGGAGTTAGTGGGTATGAGCCTAGAGGGAGATGCGTTAACGTGGTTTCGGTGGGTGGAGAGCTGGCGACCCATCGTGAACTGGCAAGAATGCAAGAAACTGGTGACCCAAAAATTTCGACCAGCTCACGAAGGAACCCAATGTCAGCGACTGTTGGCAGTCAAGCAGGTCGGCATGGTGAGGGAGTACATTGGGAAATTTTTGGAACTCGCCGCCCCACTTGTTAGTGATCTAGAAGGGGGGGGGGTTGAATAGATCCTTAATCTTTTTGAAATTTTCTACAACAAAAATCAGAAGTTAATACACACAAATATAATTTAAATGAATTTAAATAACAAGAGTAGGGAAGAAGATCAAACGCTGTTTTTATAGAGGTTCGGTATTAAAACCTACGTCCTCTACCTAAGCTCCCACTTAGGATTTTGCCAAACACTTTATTGCACACTTTGTAGTTGAGTG
>JANZLH020000139.1:1335700-1351495 GCA_026770325.2 Erythroxylum fimbriatum
TTGCCCCGGTTAGGTTCTCCGACCTCTGCGTGGATACCGTTAGAGACGGTCTACTTTGGTCGTTATGGTTTGACTTTGTTATATAGACACATGGATCCTAGCTTTCGGTAAGGTCCCGGAACAAAAAATTTTGTTTTTCCGCACCGTGTGTATGTGATACACACACTAGGATTTTCCTACACCTTTCGACGGCTAACAGTGAGCGAGCTACAGGAAAAGAAGGCCAAAGGGCTCTGCTTCAAATGCAATGAGAAATTTGGCCCAGGTCATCGATGCAAGAAAGTTGAGCTTTAGGTCCTGGCTGCCATGGACGACAAAATTGAGTATGAAACTGAAGTTGTGGAAGAAACAGAAGAGGAGGAAATACAACCAGTGGAGTTGGCTGCAGGGTCTGTCATGGGATTTACTTTCCCTAAGACCATGAAAGTGAAGGGAGTCATAGGTGAGTGAGAAGTTATAATACTTATCGATAGTGGAGCCTCGCACAATTTTATCTCATGGGAATTGGTAAGCCTGTTGAATTGTGAACTGGAAAGCACTACACGGTATGTAATAGCCCTGGGGAATGGGCAACAGATTAGAGGGGAAAGAGTTTGCAAGAGCTTAGTATTGTCAGTACAAGGGTTGCAGGTGGCAGAAGAGTATTTACTGATGGAGTTGGGCAGTTGTGATGTGATATTAGGCATCAAATGGTTACAAACATTGGGCAAAGTAGTGACTGATTGGGGTAAATTGACAATGGAGATCAAACAGGGGGATAGAACCTTCACCATTATAGGAGATTCGACTCTCGCGAAAACACCGATCAGCTTGAAGAATTTGGTGCATACTACCACAGAAGGCGATTGGGTGTACTTATTACACATGGGGCTGGCAGTCGAGAATGAGTTGAAGGACGCCACCCCAATTCCAATAGAGCTGAAGGTGATTTTGGAAGAATTCCGAGCGGTCTTTGACATGCCACAATAGCTGCCCCCTGAGAGAGCTAAACACCATGCCATTGTGCTTCAGAAGGGAGCTAATCCGGTCTCGGTGAGACCCTATAAATACCCCCAGTTTCAGAAGAATGAGATTGAGAAGTTGGTAAAAGAGATGTTGGATTCAGGGATAATTCAACCAAGTGTGAGTCCTTATGCGAGCCCGGTCTTGTTAGTAAAAAAGAAGGATGGAAGGTGGCGTTTCTGCGTGGATTAACGTGCTTTGAACAAGGTGACAGTTGTTGACAAATTCCCTATCCCTATCATAGACGAATTGCTTGATGAATTGAAAGGGGCCACTATCTTTTCGAAGATTGATCTAAAGGCGGGTTATCATCAAATCCGTATGCGAACAGAAGACATTGAGAAGACAGCATTTAGAACATATGAGGGGCATTACGAATTCCTCGTCATGCCCTTCGGGTTGACCAATGCACCCGCCACCTTTCAGTCTCTCATGAATCAGGTTTTTAAACCTTATCTCCGCAAGTTCGTGTTGGTATTTTTTGATGACATTTTAGTTTACAGTGCAACCTATGAGGAACATGCTGATCACTTAAGGGCAGTCTTGTTTGTGCCCCAATCCCAACAACTGTATGCCAATTGGAAGAAATGCGTCTTTGGGCGGGACACATTAGAGTATTTGGGGCATATCATTTCACGAGAAGGGGTGGCAGCTGATATTAAGAAAATCCAGGTTATGGTGTATTGGCCACAACCAAGGAATGTAAAGGAGTTGCGGAGCTTTTTGGGTTTGATGGGATACTACAGAAAATTTGTGCATAACTATGGGCATATTTCTTGGCCGTTGACACAATTGCTAAGGAAGGATAGTTTTAAATGGACTGTCGAGAGTGAAGCTTCCTTTCAACAGCTCAAGCAAGTCATGATCTCAGCCCCGGTACTAACCTTGCCGGATTTCACTAAACCCTTTATTATGGAGACCGACGCCTCAGCTAATGCTATAGAAGCGGTTCTAATGCAAGAGAATCGCCCTATCGCCTACTATAGTCAGGTGATGCCCACATCTAACCGGCAGAAATCAGCCTATGAGCGGGAAATGTTGGCCATTGTCTTAGCAGTGAAGAAATGGCGATCATACCTTTTGGGCCATCATTTTGTCATCCGCACTGACCAGCAGCCCCTTAAGTTCTTGATGGAGCAGCGAGAAGTACACCCGGATTATCAGAAGTTGCTGTCCAAGTTGTTGGGGTATACATTCAGCATTGAGTATAAAGCTGGGAGGGAGAATAGGGTGGCGGATGCGTTATCAAGGTTGCCTCCTCAAGCAGAAGTTATGGCAATAGTGGCCCTAAGGGCACTGGATATGGAGCAAATTATCAAAGAGATTGAGGCTGATCCCAAATTATCTAGACTAAGGCAAGAGCTCCGGGTCGATGGAGGGTCACATCCTCCTTATGCACTAGTCCAAGATCGGCTATTTTACAAGGATCGGTTGGTAATTCCGAAGACCTCTACACTCATCCCAATCTTAATCAGGGAAAGCCACCAAAGTAACATTGGCAGGCATGGAGGTGCTTTGAAGACCTACAAAAGGTTAGCACAGGAGCTCTTTTGGGAGGGCATGAAGATTGACATCTACCGGTTTGTGGCTGAATGTGTGGTGTGTCAACAAAATAAGTATTTATCACTTTCTCCAGCTGGACTTTTGCAGCCCTTACCAGTGCCACAACAGGTGTGGGAAGAGGTTTCCATGGATTTCATAGAAGGGTTGCCTAAATCCAAAGGGTTTTCAGCCATACTTGTGGTGGTGGACCGATTCAGCAAATATGCACATTTCCTTCCCCTCAAACACCCCTGTACAGCCCAATTTGTGGCCTATCTTTTTGTGCAGGAGGTGGTAAGGTTACATGGTTTCCCTACCTCCATAATATCGGATAGAGACAAAATCTTCTTGAGTAAATTCTGGACAGAACTGTTTAAATTGTAAGGTACACAACTAAGGTTCAGCTCAGCCTACCATCCTCAAACGGATGGGCAGACCGAGGTCGTCAACAGGTGCCTTGAGGCCTACCTACGGTGTTTCACTAGCAAGTGTTAGGAACCTATCTCCAGAATACTGTAATCATACGATATTATTGTAGTATAATAGTGTCGTATATGTGTCGCTACAGTGTAGGAATCTAGTATTCCTCCCTAACCAGAGCAATAGCTGCTCCTTACCAGAGTAATGGTTGCTCCTCAGAAGGCGATAATCCTTCTGCCACTATCTTCTACAATTATTCTCCCCCCGTTTCCCTTCTTCTCTTCCCCCTTTTATAATCTCCCTAGTACATACGGTTATAACTAACTCATGTTCTAGAATATTTCTCTCTCCTAAAGGTCTACCCATTACTCCTCTGCCCTCTGTTTATTCTTCCTCATCTAATGATCCTAACAGCAAGCAACCTCAACAGTGGGCACAATGGATCGGATGGGCGGAATACTACTACAACACATCCCACCATTCCACCTTGGGCACTACACCATTCAAGGTTCTTTATGGAAGAGATCCGCCCACCTTGACCAGGTATCAGATTCAATCATCTTCGGTGGATACCACTGATGCTTTGCTGCAGGATCAAGACCAGAAATTGTCTGAGTTGCGCCACCATCTGATGGTAGCAAAACAGAGAATGAAGTTGGCAGCCGATGGGAAGCGAAGGGAAGTAGAGTTCCAGGTGGGGGATAAGGTTTTTATCAAGTTAGCCCCCTATCGCCAGCACTCGGTGGAACATAGGAGTAATACCAAATCGGCTCCGCGCTATTTTGGTCCATTTGAAATTCTCCAACGCTTGGGACCAGTGGCTTATAGATTAAGGTTGCCTCCTAACGCCAAAATTCACCCTGTTTTCCATGTTTCACAGCTTAGGAGAGCCTTGGCAGTCACTAACTCCTTCGTCAGTATGACTGGTCATTTCCTCACACCTGAAGTCCATTCTGATCAGCCAACTGCACTGCTTGCCATCTGCAAAATGGGGTCTAGTCCAGAATTGGAGGTGCTGATTTAGTGGGAAGGCCACTCGGTGGCAGAAGCTACATGGGAGTTATTTGATGATATGCGGGTCAGATTTCCAGACTTTCACCTTGAGGACAAGGTGAAACTGATGGGGGGGAGTATGATAGACCCAAGGTAACCCAATTCTATGTTAGGAGAAATAAGCAGAGGGTAGGGGAGCAAATTGGCTGAGGATGGGGTATGTTGCGATTCGGGTAGTTAGTAATAGTACTGACAGCCAATCATCGGGTTGTCCTATTCTAGTACAAATAACAGAATGTAGGGAGGAGAGAGATATGTGAAGAATGACAAATGTTTGAGCCTTAGGCTGGAGGTACTGGCCCTCGAAAACCAGATTATCATTGTATCCGTTTACAGAAATCAATACCAATTTACACAATTTTCCTCACCTGTTCTCGAGTTTCTATCACATTGACAGCTTGGAACCTTATTACCTGCTCCTATGAGATTGAAACTTGATATTAAGATCAGTATGAGCAGAGTATGAAATCCACAGATGGCATGAGCCAACTTGCTCAGGAAGCAAGTACCTGAATTGGTGTTAACATGGCAGGATAAAAGAAACAAAACTAAGAACATTTGACAAGTTCAAAATTCAAATTAAAGATGACTGTCTTTATGATAATATGCATACCTTGGTATGCTTCTTCCATCTAATGCATTCCTTGCGGAAGATGCAGTGTCAGCATCAGTGAATTGAATAATTGCCTGTTACGAAGTTCCCTAGGTTTAACAGTGATCTGAAAGTGAAAACAAAAAACTCAGAAAATCAAAAGTAACTTCTAACATGTCACATGAAAACCAGCGGCCTTTTCAAAATTGGCAATCTTGTGTACAAATCCAAAAGCAGAAAACGCCCGAAGCACCATTCAATACAAAAACCTTAATACACAATAGTTAAAAGAATTTGAGAATACACGTTTTGGTCCATACCAAGAAGTGACTAATCAAATGTAGAAAAGAAGGTCAATATATCAAAGATATGTGCATAACGGGCAACTGTACATGAATGCTCAAGATAGACCATAGAAAGCAGTATGAAGTGTCCGACAATTCTCCCAAACTGTACCAAGAAGAAAAAATTCAATACGGCATTGCCACAGTGATTCAACCATCTTGAAAATTTAATGACTTTGATGAATAAAAAAAAGAAAGAAAATGAGACAACCAGTTTGCTTGAGTAGTAGAAAGGTTCCATTTAAGCACAGGAGATGTGATCGATAGAAGCAAAACAATTCCAAAGCAAATTTCAGATGGGTCACAATCGGATTGCAGATTGCTGTGCCATTTCACCACTCTTTTACAGGATGTCAAAGGAAGATAGATACTAATAATCTGAATTGGCTTAAACTAACAAAGTACATTAAATTTAACATCTTTAAAGCAAACAAATAACAGAAATTGCACACAGTGTATAAAATTACAAACATAATCTGCTTTGCCATACAGAAAATTCTGGCAACAGTAATGTTTAGGTCGCAAATGAATAAAGAGTAGGACTTCCATTATGGCACAAAACTAATGACATTAAGAATGTCACTCTGTGTCTTCAAAGACAACTTAGACATTGACTAGTGTGGCATGTACCACAAATGACAATATTATTGTTTAAAGCTAGCCTCCTAAATATAGCTTCATCTTCCTTCAACAGAATATTCACCAACTATCAAAACGAGCTCATTTCTAGCCTGCTTTGTTACATTCAGATGCCCTCAAATGAAACCATTAACTAAATTGCCAGTAATAAAAATTAAATATCAGGTGAAGAAAACTTACCAAGTGACTGACATCAATGCTCATATCACCAGCTTCAACACCCTCAATAGTCACTAGTAACACATTTCCAGGAACATCGCCTGGACTCTTGTTGTTGGCAATTTCATGTCTATTAGAATACTGAATATAAACTGTTTTACCACGAACCTGCGCTGGCTCTGAAGATGATGCATAGTACGATACCATTTGAATTGCCTGATTTAAGTCTGACTGCAAACAGGAACCATAAAAACACACAAATATTGTTTCAGAACAAAGAAAAAAACTTGACCATGCACATAAGCGAAAAAATATGCAACCAAAACCAATGCGCTAAGAGTATTCGTGTTATACGAATTTCCACTCCCATAAAATTTGAAATTTCGCGAGATTTTCCAGGGAAACAAACAAGCAACAAAAGATCCAAATCTTACAAATTCAACAAAGGCCTGATTCCGATTGGCGCCAACATTGCACTTGGTGTTGACGATATTCCCGAAGGGCTTACACAGCTCGATTAACTCCTCCTCGGAACACTCCTTCCGCAGATGCAAAACCTTCGACGGAGTCTGCTTGTACCTGAATTGGGGCTGCCCGGAGGCTGACATCTATAGGGAGGAAACTTGAATCAGGTGGAGGTTGGTGTTTGCTTGGGTGTCTAGAAATTACCGGGAATTTTGTTTGGGGTTTTTGGGATTGGTCTGTTATGTGTGGATGTTCTTGTCGCATGTGTCTTTATGGATTTACTTTCTTATCCTTTAAAAATAATCGTGTGGCCTAATGTTTTGACGTTTTAATAAGGGTAGTATGGGGAATGCAAAAGTAACCTCTGAAGATTTCAACTCTGTAGCTTAAGATATCAAAATTAAATTAATTGGTCCAACCCTAGAAAAATCAATCGAAGAACCACGCTCTCTCAAGAAGAATATTGTTTCCAATCCTTCTCAATATAGCCGATCTAATCACCTCGCTTCAGAGCCCTTTCGACACCATCAATTCTCAGGCACGCATTATCCGATTTCATCATTTTGTATGATCTTCGATTGTTCTCTTATCGTCGTGAGATCCTTTTATTTTCTGTAAATTGGGGTTTAATATATCCTCTTTGATCAGATCTCCAGTTTTTGGTTAAGTTCAGCGAATTCTATAGCAAATATTTGATTTTTCCTTTATATTTTTATTTTTAATTGAAAATTGTGGCTTTCCATATTAAGTAAAAAGACTGGTTATTCTGTTAATAGTTTATTTCAGAAGGGGTTCTTTAGTTAAACTTTGAGAATATAACTTCAATGCAATGGAGTTCTGGTTGTGTTGTTGAGTCTTTGGTGTTTCTTTTAGGTGTTATAGTTTGGTATAGGTGTTAAATGTTTGGTATATTGCTTTAGTTTAGTACTGCAGATTAAGTTCCAGTTTGTGTTTCTATTCTTGTTTGCTAAAGATTAATTCTTGTTTATTGCATTGGTGTGGACCGTGTGATTCATCGTACTCTGTGCATTTGCTGCAGACGTTAGTTCTCTATGGTAATGTCGGGTCAGAAGAATAGATATGGAAAGCGGTCTAATTCTCAGTCTGACTATGATAGCGGGTCAAACAAGAGGAGAAATTCTGGTGATGATAGAGACCATTTTGTTATTGATCCACAGGATACAGTGTTTCGTTACCTTTGCCCTAATAGGAAAATTGGAAGCATTATTGGAAGGGGAGGGGAGATAGTCAAGCAATTAAGGGCAGACACAAGATCAAAAATTCGGATTGGTGAGACAGTCCCGGGATGTGAAGAACGGGTTGTTACTATTTACAGCTCTAGTGATGAGACAAATTCCTACGAAGACAGTGATAACCAAATATGTCCTGCTCAAGACGCTCTGTTCAGGGTACATGAGAAGGTTATTGCAGAGGATTTGAACGATGATGATGAATTTGAGGGTGGTCAGCAGGTCACTGCTAGACTTCTTGTGCCATCTGATCAAATAGGCTGCATTATTGGAAAAGGTGGTCAAATAGTTCAAAACATCCGTAGTGAGACTGGGGCACAGATTCGCATACTTAAGGATGACCATTTACCAAATTGTGCGTTGAGCACTGATGAGCTTGTGCAGGTACTTGTAATTTCCTTTTTAAAACACTTGTGTTTTACTTCCTCTTGTTCCTTCTTGGTCCCTGAGACATCTTATCGTAAGTAATTACTCTAACTGGAGTTACAAGATTAAAAACTATCTAGCTTTTAGTATTATTAAAAGTTGTGCTCTATCTTAATTCATGTTATTTTAATTCATGTTCTTCCGTATATCCAAAAAAGCCACTTTTATAAAGTCTACTATGTGCTTTTTCTCTTCATATTTTGCAGAACACTTCTTGGAGGAATTGTGATTAGTGACTCCTTTATATAATGTAACAGATTATAGAAGCTTTTTCTCAATGAATTTATGTCCCTTCAAATTGTTAACCTTTCATTTACTAGTCTTAAACTATCCCTTGCTCAAACCCTGCGTTTCAGCGGGACTATCACCAAGTATTGTTGTTGTTTGTTTTAAACTATCCCTTAAAGAACTTTTCTTATGTTAATTGTGCACTTCAGGTGACTGGTGAAGCTGGAGTTGTCAAAAAGGCCTTGTATCAAATGGCATCTCGCCTTCATGACAATCCATCACGATCTCAGCACTTACTTGTTTCAGCTGTTCCAAATGTGTATTCTTCTGGGAGTTCATTGATTGCCCCAACTGCAGGAGCCTCAATTGTTGGAATAGCTCCACTGGTGAATCCTTATGGAGGATACAAAGGGACTGCAGATTGGTCACGGTCCTTATACTCTGCTCCAAGAGATGAACTTTCATCAAAAGAATTTTCACTGCGCATTGTTTGTCCTAGCGCAAATATTGGTGGGGTGATTGGTAAAAGTGGTGCTGTCATCAATCAGATCAGAAAGGATTCTGGAGCAATTATCAAAGTTGACAGCTCAACAACTGATGGAGATGATTGCTTGATATCTGTTTCAGCTAAGGAGGTACATGTTGATTTTCCTTATCTGTTCTTCCTAATCTCTGAATGGATTTTTTTTCTTGACAATCTGATAGTTTTTAATTTCTTCTATTCAGATCTTTGATGACCAATATTCTCCAACTATAGAAGCAGTCTTACGTCTGCAACCAAGATGTAGTGAGAAATTTGAAAGAGATTCAGGCCTTATATCATACACAACTCGTCTACTTGTGCCTACCTCCCGTATTGGTTGCCTTCTAGGTAAAGGAGGATCGATCATAAGTGAGATGAGGAAGTTTACTAAAGCTAATATCCGCATCCTTGGAAAGGACAACCTTCCCAAAATTGCTGCTGATGATGATGAGATGGTACAGGTAAAGTGGAATGTATTGCCAGTGGCTAGGATTATATTTTTCTTATTTTGTAATTAACATCCATGATTCTTTTCAAGTTAATGATTACCAGAAATCATGAATTTTGTTCTGATTTGTTAGATATCTGGAGACCTTGATGTTGCCAAGGATGCCCTTATACAAGTAAGTCAGCGATTGAGAGCAAATGTTTTTGATAGGGAAGGTGCAGTGTCTACATTCCTGCCAGTTCTGCCATATCTTCATGTTCCAGCTGATGGTTCAGATGGTTTGAATTATGATCCCAGAGATGGCAAAAGGCCTGGACGTGGGCATTCGTATTCTAGTGGTTATGGTTCAAGTGATTATGCTGCTAATGACACTTATGGTAGTTACAGTAGTTCACAGGTACATTAAGTATAAGACACCTAGGCACTTTGGTGTATGGTATTTTTTTTCGTACTTGATTGAATCTTGGATATTTATGGATGTGTTCATCCCTGTTCTGCATGTTGTTACAAACATGAGCTATTAGAAATGGATAGTAACTCTCACATCTTTGTTTTATAGCTTGGTGGTAGTGGAGGTGCTTATGGAGCATATGGAAGTTATTCCTCGGGCCGAATTGGTTCTTCTGGGTAAGAAAACTATTTATTCCTTATACGTGTCTTGTCTGTGCTTACAAAAAATTGGACCAGGCAGGACTATTCTTGAGAGTTGGCATTTATTGTAAAAGTTTTTCAGGAAGCAATTTATTTCATCCCTCAAAATTCAGTGAGCTGAGCTTATTTCATTACTATTTGAAGCAATGCATACTTTTTGTTGGCGCAAATCTTTTAACCTAGCTTTTTTTTTCAATCAGTGGTCACAGAAAGTGTTATTCATTACTTATCTGTGGACATTTTTATAGACCACCAGCTTTCAGAACTTTAAATCCTGACTTGCAGCTGATATTACCAGGTTATCTGGCCAAGCCCCTGTTTCACGACGAAAAGATTATTACTAGGATTTGGTGATGGCTGTCTGCAGGTAGACTTGGTTCCCTTTGAATTCCTGTCTTTTTGAACACGACCATTTCAGCTGATATAGGCCCAGCATATACTAGAATATGATACTGTCAAAGCATAACCTATCCAGTCTCCCATTATATAGGGTTCTGATGCTCATATTTACCTTTGTTGCCTTCCCTGCCCATCCAAACAGCTGAGATATATGAAGCCTGAAGCCAGCCCACCGCCACTTTTGATGAAGCCTACTGCCTAAACCAGAAGACCAAGTGTACCAGGGTTTGACATACTCATGGCCCAACCTTGATGATTTCACCTAAGAGGACCATTTATATATGGAGAGCCTCCTATTGATCATTGAAACTTGTCTCTCCCTGACAACAAATTACCAAGCTCTTATTGTGCTTCCATGAACCTCTTATTCTGGCATCTGTTTGTTGCCTCGTTTATTTAGTAGAATGTTTGAAAAGACCACATTATTCCCTCCTTTGACATTTGTATTAAGGACGACCAACTTCTTTTGTTAGCTTCAATTTTCTAATACGTTGTTGGATTCTGCTAGTTTCTTTAAGATGTGAAAGAACTCCAATAGTGTTTGAACTGCAGGACTGGTGTTCTTCTGTATCTCCATAACCAGGAAGCTTTGTTATCTTAACATCTGTATGAAGAAATTTGTTTTGAAGACTCCCCTTTTTATTATAACATATGTGGTTGGAATCTGAGCTTGTGCAGTGTTTGTTTTATTAACTTAATGTGAGCAGAATGCTTTCACAGACTTTACGGCTGCAATTTAAGGACATTTGTAGTAATGGAGCTTGGATATGCCTTTGTAGTGATCTTGAATGCGTTACTTTGGGTCTTGTAGATCAGGATTCATGCGCTGAAAAACTTATGTCGCTGCCATCTAAGACACTACCTTAGTAGATTGACATCAAATTTGCATGCCTACCATGACATCATAACCAGGTTTACACTCTGAACACATGTGGACTTGTTGCATTTTACATCTATTAGCTATTCCCGTGTCTAAAAGATAAGTTGCTCCTTTGCAATTTTCTCCTGTTGATTTGTCCTGTCAAACCTTGGACACAATTATACTCGTGGTGGGAGAATAGAGGTAAACTATTAGAATTTCTTCAAGTTCTTGTGCCACAGAATGTTCTTCAGTGTTCATGTAGGTTCCGGGTGGCTAAAGGATGAAAAAGGTAATGCAGCATATTTTCTTCCCTTCTCTCATCACTTTTTAATTTATGTGGTAGGTTTTGTGCTATGGATTGTCCGTTGGAAGTATAGCTCTAATTGTTAGATTGTTGTTTTGTGCGATATATTTGACAGGTTGAAGGTAAAGCGTGAAATAAGTAAACCTACCTGGATAGCTCGAGATGCTCAATTAGGATACTAGGTGAACCGGAAATGAGTCCATTTCGTTGTTCAAAAAAAGAGTTGGCTCCAAGCGAGCCCCCCCCCGGTAAAATTGACAACCCGGATGGTTACTTTTGCCTCGTATCTTCCGCATTTGGCTGATTACTACTACGCTTTCTAAAACTCTCTAAACAAACTTCTTCTTTTTTTCCCATTTTATTATGCACGAGGTATTTTGGGGTTGGCACTGTGAATAATGTATAATTCAATTGTTCTCGTCATTAGACGCATGTTGTTTAATTCATGGCTCCAATTGGAACTGAGAATGGAATGCAAACTAAAGATTTTCAAGTTGGGGGCAGAAGAAAGAGTAAACAAGATAATTCTGCGGTAATAAGCCTTTTACCCTTAAAGGAACAGAAGAATGTGATTGGAAAGGAGTGGTGTCTCTTCTCTTTATACACTTACATGTGAACTTAATGTAATGAAATAATTGTTCAATCATCTTCATATATCAGTATCATCCAAGAGAAGCGCATTTAAACCAATGGAACTTATGGATCTAAACGAGTGATTCCCACCTGCCTATTTGGTGGGATTAATCCTTCAACATAACTACATTTTGATTAAATTTACACACATAGTTCAACTTCCCTTTAAAAAAGCTCTACACGTTAATGGCCAGAGACCTCTCAATTACTGCATGTGAAGAGTTTTTGTTTTTGCAAGCCTCTTAAATGACGACTCTTTGAGTAACAGAATGGGGTGACGCTACTTAGATTTACTTGATAGCAATGGATCGCTTAGGCTTGGTTTGGTACCTATGCATGTGTCACATCCGTCTCCATGAGCTCCCCGTATTACTCGACTTTTTCTGTTACTTTGCTGGATAAGGACACATATTGGGCGGTTTCAGAGTTGCCTTCACTGTGCAAAAGCAAGCACCATTAATACTTGTACAGTTACATATCAGTGTTTCTTCTATAAACAACACCTCATGATAGGATTCTGTCTTGCTTCAAAAGCCTATTCGTCCGAGCTCTGCCAGGAGTGCCCTCTTGTCCAATCTGCTTCTTCTTCTCTACTAGTTTCCCAAGCTTTTAGAGTTGTCTGTCTCTTGTTTTTTGATGTTCCTAGCAAAAGCGCTGTCTTCCTCCTTCGGGAAAGTCCCTGCCCTTCCCTTCCCTTCTTTCAGTTTTATAGCATTCTGGGAGCTAAACTACCATTGGTTGATGATAGGATTGTTTGCTGCCTCTTTTTTCCAGTAAACAAAATTATTTACATTTTTTTAACTTCTGAAGTGATGTTTCCAATCCTATCTTGAGGCTTCTTTTCATCTTGGATCTTGCATGTGGGAATGAGGTTATGTGGTGCAGCCAAGGATGACTTGCCGGCAGGATATGCATAGTAGATTGTCGTACATGGTCACACAAACATACTTCCTACAACTAGTATACTGGACTTCTCCAAACTTGATATGCCCCATAGCTAGTTGGCAAGTCGTCCATGGCTACTCAACTGCCTCCTCCTCTCATGCAAGATTTTTGATGATAACGTTCGTAGTTTAATGTAAATGGTGGATGTACATGCTCTCGTTCAGACAACATACATTCAGATCAAACAAATGAAGTAGGTCATGTTCATATTTTTTTTACCACGTTATGTTCTGAGTTGTCCTTTTTTATGTATTTATTTTATTACTTATTTTTATATTTACATCTATTCCTATTTATTTATTTATTATTATTAATATCCTTTTTATTTTTATTTTCTACGTAATTTTGAATTTTTACAGATCCTAAATCTTAGAATAACTTTTATTAGAATAATGTTACTGTTGTTGTATGTTGAGTTGCTTAGTTTCTGGTTTATAATCTTTTTGTCTTATTCTTTCCAATTTTGTACCTAAGCCATTCAACATCTTTGTAAGTGTATATTGGGTACTTGCTCATCGTCTTGCATCTGCTTCTATTCCAGGATTATCTTAGAACCTGTTGCAGGACATGAACTAGACCAAAATCATTCTATCGAAGACACGATCCTAGCAGAAGAAAGTGATAGCTAGCCTAGGCTTACATTGAAGAGAAATAGCTGGGCATCTAGCTCACCCTTGATAGTCCAGCTATAAGCTATTTTTGCCGAGTCACATGCAAATGCACATGTCAAGGAAAAAGGTGAAACTTGTATTGATGTTCAGCTAAATTGACTTGTCAATGTTCAGCGGTTAAAAGCAAGGTGGATTTCTCGATATGTGCGTGTCATCCTTGCCAGAACTGGCCACGTACAAAAATATCTCTGTTCTGGGATATACATTAAGACTCCTACTTTACTTCTATTTATCCCATTGAGATTGCTATTAATGTTAACATAGCACGAAACACCATGAAACATACAACAGAGAATCAGAGAGTTACCTTATTGGCATGGGCATAAATGCTGTTTAATGTGAATAAAACTTAAACCCTGAATACTTAATCAGTTTCAGAAACTTTCCCCTAGTTAGTTTTATGGTAGGAATTCATATCACAACGTATTATTGCGTATGGAGATGCTTGGAAGGCCACACTTCCCTTTCCATAATGCAGATCTGACCTTAAGTGTCCCTGTTCCTTAGGTCAATGTTATCATACTTGGACCTGTACCAACTCTAAGCGGCACACTTTCTGTTTAAATAGAACTTTTTCTCTTGTTTCAAAGTAATTGCTTCTACCACAATTACAGTCAAAGTGAAAACTGATTGTTTCCAAATTTCTATGGCTGCCAAATACTAGAACAAGGCCTATTACTTCCTCATCTCAGCAATCACTGAATACTTCCATAGATTAACATGAACCACTTTGAACAGATCCTACTACGCGTAGAATGGGCTGGGATATGCCTATAAGAAAGGATCTGCTACAGTTGGACACCAGCTACTTTCTGTCGAAACCTAACAGATCGAATCAGATGCGGACTTCGATTACTTCACATGCACCACTTTGATCATTCCGTATTACCATAAGAAAGGATGGAATTGAGTTATTTATGCAACCACCTACGAAGATAGAATCAGACTAAAACAAAGCTAAATTATTCATCACCTTTGTTCTTAGGATGGAAGAGACGACTCTTCCATAAGTTATACATAGTTAAGTGCGTTTTCAATGTCAAACTCATAACAGAAAGAACTTAATCTCCAAGAAGCATCCAACTGACACGAAAAGCAAGTAAATCTTGTGAAGAAAATGAAAACTAACATCCATACCAGGAAGGAGCAAATATTAAGGAATATATATGCTACAGAGGTAAGAGGCCTTCTCCAACCAGCAAGCCAAGCATGAGAACAAGGAGGCCAATAGTCACACATTGGGTGGAGGAGATGACAGTTTGCGAGTAAGCAGACAAGGTGATTGCTGCCCCAACCAGACCAATTGATAGAGCTTTCAAGTTGTGATTCATGTTGGATTTCTTCTGTTCTATTCTCTTCTTCGTTTGATGTTAGCAACACCTACATGATAAGCGACCGAGACCTTTGTCAATTAGCTTTACTTGCTACCAAGAATATTAAGGACCAACCAGTTATCGACGAACTATGTCCTTTTACACCACGCTAAGGCCATCTTCAAATATAAAAAGTCAACGTTTGGTGGACACCAATTATTCTCAATTTCAATGACTTTTTGAAGGTATTGTCTTTTCTCTTAGTTGCATCTTTTATATATATAGTATTTATCCAAAGATAAAGAAGAGTTTTTCTTAAAATTATTCAAGCTCTTATGCGGAGGGCAGCTTACTGGTACACGTATTTCTATGACTGTGATATAATAAATTAATATTATGATACCCTAAATAAGACCAAGGAAGTCAATGCTTTGAAAAGCGTGTAACGGTTACAAATGAGAAGGAGCACCCATCACCTGTCTAACTTAACTCTGTCTTACTCTGTCCAACTTAGTAACGACGCCGTTTTTGTCTTAAATAATCAAACCACGAGTTTCTTTGTCCAAGCATGTCAGATCACCTGTCTAAGCCAAGCCGTTTCTCTCCTTAGCTTGAACGTCCTTATATGTTATCGAAGTCATGTTTAATAAGTTTATTATTTATGTAGAGGCCGACTTTTGCAGTACAGGATTAATATTAAATAATATTAAGTGTAAATTTATTCATTTAGTATTATTTAGTAATAATCAATTATAATTGTTAAAAAATGTAATTATTACTTAATAAATTATATTTCCATTATTCTAATAACTGTTAAATATTATTATTAAATTACTTATTCTTATTAAATTTATTGGATAGTAATTATTAAATTTATTATAATAATTGCTATAATTCCTTGTTAATAATTTTATTAATCTTTTGCT
>JANZLH020000139.1:1379099-1392362 GCA_026770325.2 Erythroxylum fimbriatum
GACCATCTATAGCCACCAAGTATTGATTGGTTGGTAAAAAATATACGTAACTTATATATTGCAACCAAATAATTTTTAGTTACCAAATGTATATAATTAGCAACTATTTTATTATGGTTACTGAGAATTTGGTTGTTGAAACCAAATTTTCTTGTAGTGGTATGTCGAACTCTCTCTTGATTTTGCTTGGCATTTTGGAAACTCTAAATTTATATGATTTCCAAAAAAAACAAAGTTCTAGAGCAAGGACAAGAGTCACTAAAGATTACAGCCATTAAAAGCTAACACTCTAAATTCAGTTTCAGAAGTAGTTCAGGCAGGGTATTGTGTTTTTATCCGACATAACTCGTTACAGGAGACTGATCATTAAACCGCTTAGTTATAATACAACTACATCTGATATATCATTTCCTGTTAGCAGTTGTCTCAACGTTTAGATTGTGCTACCAACAATCATCTTAAAGCTGCTCATAAAGTGCTTAGAGATATATCATTGTTCTTTCATTGCTATACTATATACTCCCCCATTTTAAAGGTTCATGTGTATTCTTAGGTCAAGCTTCTATTCTTGAATATCTACAAAACAACAATCTGTTTGTAACGGGTTTGGTTTAATGCGGCCATCCATAGGCTTTATCCTAATAAGATTTTATTAGGATCAAACTGGTTTCGTCAACTTTGACAAGATTTAACTTAACTACGGACAAACAAAGCTAAGGCCCAAGGAGTCCATATCTAAATAGAATAACACCTTCACCCAAACCATACAATAGGAATTAAATCAATATTTTAAAAATCAGATTGGAAGTTAAATGAAAATTTTAAAATTTAATAGAAAAAAATTGTTAAATGAAAATTAATAGATTTATTTTAGTTTATAATAACTTAATAATTAATAAAAATTGGTCAATTAATTAATAAATTTATCAGTATTTAACAAAGGGTGTTATTAAAATAAATCAAACTAGAAAGTTGAAATTAAACTAAAAAATTAGACGATTCGATATTTTTACGATTAAAACGGTCAAATCGGTTAAGTTTTTTAATAGTCGGAATAAACCTTACAATACATTGCGGTTAATTAACTTTATCTCGTCTCCATACCTCCTGCAGATTCTGTGATCTCTGTTTAGTAATGTTCATATATGGAAATGGAAGCTGTTGTTTATACTATTACCATTGTATTAATTACTTGCTACATAATTTTTGTGATGACTTGCAGAAACAGAAGCAAAATTACAGACAAATTAAAACTTTCAGTCGGTTTCTCGTCATCATTAGCCTATTTAAGAATTTAAAGAGCATGTTCACTCCATTCCCCTTTTGGTTAACAGGAAACAATGCATGCACATCGAACCTTTTGTAAGATCTCAAACATAGTTGCCTTTTGAAGAAAGATAGGGCCTTTGGATGTTTTCCAGCGGGAGTTTGCTAGGTTTTGTGTATATCGTTACGTAAGAGTACTCTACCGCCGTCAGATGGCCTGCAACGTCCTCACCAATTTGTTCTTTACTTTTCCCACAAGTTATGCAACGAAATGGTCAACTATGCTTATGTACCACGTAATCAACTTGTAATGGCGTTTTTAGTATTTATAATTAAAAATCAAAGCTGCCGTGTAACGACCTTTTTGTTGGCTGTTCTGTTCACGTGTGGTTTGTGTGTCCACGGAATTGGTGGCGTCTCAAAGTCTAACTGAAAAATATAGATTAAGATCGTGTGATCAGATGATCTATCGTTTAAACAAAATAAGAGTTTTGCAATAGCTTCAGTGTTAATTTAGCTTTATGTATTTTTAAATATTTAAAGACTATAATTAGTTTTTTTTTTTAATCCATTAGCTTCTTCTCCAACATTGTAAACAGATAGCGCCGCCCATCAACCGCCTAACCGACATCCTTTGGCGGTTTCTGTTCCATGTTGTCCCCACTACGGTTAACTTTATATATTCTTAGGACTCTGTCAAATACTGAATGCATAGAGTTGTTTTAGTTTCTGGGTTTCATTCAAATCCGTCGAATGAGAAGTTTGTTGTTTGTTTCTTACCACTATGTCCTTTTGATTCTCTTTGCGTAGTTTCATTCTAATTCCTCTCTACCTACTGTACATTACATAGTTTAATCTTTTAATTTCTTCATCATGAATTACTCACGCGTTCAAGTAGGAATCACCGATTGTGTCATTGATAGCGGCGAGAATTTCGCTTCTGGGAAGTTGCCATGTGACTCGTTTCATAATCCTAACAACAACCGAACTCGTAGCGTAAGCTCGTGTTTGGAGACGGCTCGTGATCCAGATACAGCGGTTTCCGACTGTGAAAGTTGCGCCTCAAGTGATGATTCCAATGAACTCCAGGAATTTGGTGGTGGGTTGGTTCGACTTTCCGAAGGGGATCGAGTCCACGATGTTATCCAGCGAAATTTCCGGTCACGTCTGGGGTTCCTTGGCGCGCAAACCAAAGTCGTGGCTATCCATCGAAATCCTTCCTCTGATGCGATAGGTCAAGCAAAGACGCAATCTTTTCAGATTTTCATCAAAGCTCTGGAGACAGAACGCCACGGCAATGCAAATGTAAGATATGCTTGGTATGGTAACACGAGGAACGAGATACGCGAGATTGTGAAGTATGGTTTTGGTGGCCACCTGATAGAGAGTAATAGGTTATATGGACGTGGAATCTATCTTGCACCTGACAATTGTCCTCTGGAATGGTAAGCAAAGAACTTGCTCCGTTGGATCGCCCCTGTTTTTTCTTTTAATTTCTTGTTTTAGTTTCGATTTTCGCGGGAACAAATGGGCGTGCATTTTTTGTACAGTGTCAAGAACTTGGTTGTAGGTAATGATGGTCTTCGTCATTTACTGCTTTGCCGTGTTATTCTGGGAAAGCAAGAAGTAGTGGATCCAGGTTCTGATCAATGTCATCCGAGTTCTGCGGAGTTTGATTCTGGAGTTGACGATTTGTCAAATCCTAAGAAGTATATCGTTTGGAGTACCAACATGAACACTCACATTTTGCCAGAGTTTGTGATAAGTTTCAAGGCTCCTGCTTCCTTGAGAGGTAGGTGTTGTGTTTTGGAGTTGCTTATAGGATAAATTTTGTGATTCAATTCAACATGTTGTGTATTTGATTTATGCAGGGTATTTCAGAGCCGGAGAATCCTCGAGGAAGCCAACCTCGCCTTGGATATCATTTCCAACTCTTATATCCAGACTTTCGAAGTTTTTGCCCCCTAGTACTATTGGATTGATTACCAAGCACCTGGTGGACCACAGAGTAAGTGGTAGAATCTAATTGCGTTAAAAGGACATGTTCGTGTGCTTTTGTTATGACCATGTTTCTTAAAACACTCTCTCCAGGAGAAGAAGATTGCAAGACGAGAACTAATAAACCGCGTTAGGCAAATAGCAGGAGACAGGCTGTTGATTGCGGTTGTTAAATCATTTGCGAGCCAAGGTATGACTTTGTCCTTCTTGGCATTCAAGAAATTGGGACCCCTCTCGTATGCAGTTTTACTTCGTTCAAGACATGGTTGAGTACTTTGACTTGTTTACGTAATTTTCCTAAGCCTCAAACCTTTGTAGCAGTGCTTAGTTCCTCTTGAATATGGAATAGGATTCTGCTTCCATTCTGATGCCATATTCTGCTTTCTTAGTACGCAAGTGAAATGAAACGAAGAAAATGCTTGGTTTCAGCCTTAAGAACTCTTTTTTGTTCGGTAGACAGAGTGGGACTCATTAGTTAATTTTTTGTTCAACAGCATGTAGAAAGCAAGCCAACACTCATTTGAAATGCCTCAGCAAGGATTGTTCAATGCATATGAACGAATAACGCCGCAAAAAGAACAGAGATAGAGAAGGCAAGTTGAACAAATTGCTCATAAGATACAATGTGAACCAAAGTGCGTAGAAGTAGGTAGGGTATTACCATATGATAGGAGTTGAAACCACACAATTTGCTGTAAAAGTTGGAATTTGTTGACTTCTGACACCAATAGTAGAGGAATGATAGCTCTTCTTTATACTCCAACAAGAAAGCGGATTCTGTGGTGGGGTTGAAACTTTTCCTTCTCTTATCTTCTACCTTCAATGGAGAAACTTCGTTTTCCAATTTGGTTTCTATAATTGTATTGCAAACATTTCATTCGCAACATATCTTTTCGCATCCCAGAACAACCATTGATCACCGGGCTTACCTTCGGTGTTGGATCTTCACGTTATTTTGTACCGTGAAAAGTTTAATGTTTAAAAGGTTCAATTAATATTTAGTCATCATAAAATTAATTAAAAATTAAGTAAAATTAAAAATTTTAAATATGTTAAAAAGATAATGTTCTTATAAAAAAATAATTTATTAATTTATAAAAATTAATCAATTAATTAATGTATTAATATATTTTTAATAACAAAAATATATTAAATTAAAAAATTTAATAAATTTTTACTTTCAGTCATCGGGTAAAACTGCATACGAGAGGGGCTGTGATCTCAAATCAAGGACGTGTGTTACGTCATTGACGTCATTCATCAAGTGAACATGATTTATCTTTTCCAAGAAAGTTGCAATGGCCCTACGCTTCGATAGGTTAAAGCTTAATGGCTTCCAAGAAAGTTGCAATGGCCTAAGCTTCGAGCCACTGATAGGTTAAAGCTTAATGGCTTCCAAGAAAGTTGCAATGGCCCCAAGCTTCGAGTCATTGATAGGCGTTTGCACATACGGCTATATGGCCCAGCTTGTTTCGTTAGATGGGCTACTTGGTATGGCACAGATCTCAAAATCCAAAAACATTTGCTTTTGTTTGTTCTTTTCTCTATTTATTTGAGACATATATGGCTCCAAGCCTGTGGGAGTGATGACTATCGAACACAATCTAGACCTATGCTAACCTGCTGTCTACTGATATGTTTCACTACAGTATGGCGAGATGGGACGGTCGGGACAATTTTTCATCTCCTTTATGTCGGTGGTACACTTTTACTATTTTCGTGTACTTACTGAGTGTGTATAAGATGATATTTTGCAACTTCCATGAAAAACAAGAGAGTTATTGTCTCACATCACAAGCTAATTGTTAGATAGTCAGCATTTGTTTAACTACTCCCTCTGATTCATAATAAGTGTTACTTTATATGCATTTTAATTATTCAAAATAAGTGTCATTCTTAACTTTATATAATTGTTTATAATTTTACTTCCAAAATTAACCTTTAATTTCTCTCCCATCTTAATTACACATATCACAATTTTAAGGCAATTTAATAGTATGTAATTTCTCTCACATGCTAATTAATAAGGGTATATCTATAATTTTATTAGCTTTCTTAATAAGCGTGCATTTTTCTAAAACGACACTTATTATGAATCGGAGGTAGTATATGCTAAATAAACTTTACTTTTGGCATGATTTTATAATATTATGCTTATGTTTTGGATATCTTTAGAAGATTTGATATTCAAAATGAACCATATTTCATGTTGAGTTTTGTTTCTGCCTCTTCAAGGAAAGGGAGCAAATTGAGTTAATTTAGAGCAACTTTACAAGAGCTAAAGAAAGACTTAAGTGGTTACTGGTTCTCTTCTGCTATGCCCCATTATGTTTCTCATTAAATCCACAATCTTAGGAACATAACACCTACATGACAACTTATTTGAGTCGTATTCTAATAGGTTCCAGTTTCGTTTCTCCTTGCTCACCCTACACACTATCGTATTCAACCAATGTTTGCCAAAATGAGGTACACACGATCCTATGCTATGTCCTATTTTGGCAATGATGATCTACGCAAAAATTAGAGAATATGATGATAAGCAACAAAGTATGTACGTAGATCCGTGCTAGAGTCATTTTGACATTAAAATTTATGGTTTTAATTACTAAAACAGGAGACAGTTGGAAAGAAAGGAATTTTTAGGCCATATAAGAGTTTGAAAGGTCGAAGAGTCATTTAGAACCCAAAAACAATAAGGAAGATAAAGGAAAAGTCAACATTAGAGGAAGAGCAAGGATGTCAACGAGATTCTCAAGAATTCAAGACTCGGGACATGTGATAATGACTTTGGTTCAGCCGGATTCTGCTGAGGTTGAACGTCGTTGTTTGAATCCATGATCTATGCAACTCTGGCTATGGAATACCTGCAAAACAATAAAGGCGGGCCGGGAGTTGACTCCCGGGAGGCCCCTCCGACGCTCAAGTCAGTCTCTTTGGTGTAGGTTTTGGGTTGCTGAAAGTATAGAAAAGTAGGGTTGTAATCTCATACCTGAATCATGATAGAATAGTACCTTATATATGCCGTGGATGCTAGGTTTACGTAGATCTTCGAGTTTGCATGGGAGTCTAACACCTGATGGGCCGAACGGGCCGTAGACCTGTGGAAATGGGCCTGGGCCTAGCACAGTCGACCCAACCTTGTAGTTTAGCATATATCATTTTCATTTAACTTCTAACAAGATAATTATTAATAATTATAACATAAAATTAAGGCATTTGATTTATAACCAAACAGAACAACCAATCTCAAACAGAACAACCAAACAAATGAAACAACTCATTCATCAGTCTTCACCGTGACTGATATAATTCCATTTCCAATTTTCAGATCGTAAACACTATACTGTATAATTCCATTTCCAATTTTTATATCAGAAATGACAAAACCCAAATCAATACCGTGAGCATTCAGCTTCAACAATTCTATTCCCAAATCAAACCAATTCACATACACAAAAACCCAATACCGTGAGCATTCAACTTCAACAATTCCATTCCAAAATCAAACCAATTCACATACACGCAAATCCAATACCATGAGCAAGAAACTTCAACAATTCCATTCCAAAATCAAACCAATTCATATACATGCAAATCTAATACCGTGAGCAGGAAATTCAACATCCAACATTCAACATCCAACTCCCAAATTCATCATCCAACAATGACAAAATCCAAATGCAATTCCAATCCAACACAATAAAATATGTAATTGACCAGGAAAAATTCGAAAGTAGAAAAAAAACACACCCAAAAACAAATTTCCACCATCGGGTCTTCGGGTTGTTGGTTCGGGTTTTCGGGTTGTCCACAGGTCAGACTGTCAGAGGCATCCAGTGGTGCGATGGTGCGGTGTACCGGTGTGCTCGACCTGTGATGGCGACGACGTGTTGGGATGGTGCTGTGGTGCGGTGGCGTCTCACTCGTCTTCGAGGGACGCCAAACACAAAGCCGAGGTTCGACTCCGAGGAGGATGAGGGAAGGAGGAGAGAGTGAGACAGAGACCGGGGAGGGCCGGAGGGGAGAACCGGAGAAGACAGAATGGCGGTGAGGGCGGTGAGAGGCAAGATGACGGCGACAGTGAGTGTGAGAGGCGAGAGTCGAGGGTGAGAGCAGAGGCAGGGGTGATTTAGGGTTAAATTTTTTAAAATTGCAAATTAGTCCTCCAACCTTCCGAAATTCACGGTACCGGCTAGTATGTGTCGGTATTTTACGTACCGGTCGATGCCAACCAAAAAATACCAGTACTGGCCCTAAAGATCGGTCGGTACCGATGGAACGAGCACTGTTCCATTGTACCGACCGGTACAGAACGGTACTAAGAGCTCTGATCAAAATAGTGAGATCTAAAAGAATGATCTATATAATTTTCTTTTATCGAAATAAATGATCTATGGATGCATCTCCTTTTCCCTATGCCTTTGCCCTTTTTTCTTTGACTTATACGCAGACTTATAGAACCCTAACAAGTGTCTTGAATATTTATTTAATAGGGTAATTAAGACACGTTGGACCAGATACTAGACCAGAGTCGGCAATGATCAAGGGGAATTTAAGGTGGTGTCCCCATTGTCCTCCATAGCCAATTGGAGATATTTGCCTTGCACTCACATTTAAGTTCCATCTCATGGGACCCATTTTTTTGTCTTTTCGTGCTCTATATCAATCTCGACACGCACCTCCTCCTCCTTAATAAGCCTGGTGCCCCCACCTCAGTTAAGCCCTTGTGCGGTTCTTACAGATGATTAAAGCACCACCCTTTTCCATTCTAGTGCAACAAACTTCTTGTATCCAAGTCACAATCACTACTATGAAGTCCAAACATTGAAAGTTCTGCACTTAAGTATTGAATGAAGAGCCAACCTCTCTAACTGGCTGAGCTTGTTAGCACTTGAGTATCGTTTTGGCCGGTCCATTTAAGCACAATCATAACTTTCCCTGACGGAAATGGTAAAATGCTTCTGCTAGTGTACTCAGATGCTTCTGATCTTGATTATTGTTTGCTCATTAATTTGATACTCTATCTAAGACAGGTATCATCTGGTCACGTAGGCATGGAAGACACGTTAAATGGGATAAACGACAAGTTCATAATGACAATTCTGCAGTCACCATTTTTTAACCATTTTAGGCTTTGTTCAGTAATTTTTCTGGTTAAACAAAAAAGATTTTTCTCTTGATTTTCTTGCCTACATTTTGGGGACGAATAAGCTTATAGAAATAGACTTGATTTTCATAATTTCGAAAACAATTTTAAAGGAATAGTTGAATGGTCAAATCTTAATCAATTCAAGTGATTTAATATTCATTCTAAAGATTCATGTGTCTATATAAAATGAATTTGACTTTGAGTCATTTGGAGTTACTTAGAAAAATTATGGTGAAATAAAGATAGAATAAATAATTCTTTTTTTATACAAAGTATTTTCATCTTTGTATTATGCCATTTAACGACTTTAGGTTGGTTAGTCTAGAATTCTTCATTGACAATATAAATAATGATGTAATATTTCATTTATAAAAGAGACGAAAGAATAAAAAAATTATATTGCAAGATTACTGTTGTTTTGTTGTTTATGTGAGTGTGCAAGTATTTATGAATATCTTTTTTTTTCCAATAAAGTGGTATAAGAAAAAAAACTATGATATCAAAAGGAGCCTTTATATATTTTCACTATCTACAACTCATCAAACTCAGCTATGATAATTGGACACTTAGGATGAAGATCATTCTTGGAGAAGCAAAGGAAGAAATATATGGGATGTAGTTAACAAAGGCTCTGTGGAGCTTTAAAGATGAGAAAAGTTTCATTAAACCAAAAAAGAAGTCTGACGCAATGTTTGGTTAATGTCTTCAGGGGTGAGGATGGATGACAAGGACACAAAAGTTCTGTACTCCGTCGTGTTTGCTTGCTGTCCTCACCTATTTCTGTTTCGTCTCCAGAAGATAAAGATATAAATTTTTGTTCCTTTCAAGACTGTGGTACAAGATTTCTTGTCCTAGGGACAAAAACAAAATACATAAGGAAATATCCGAAATACTCCTCTCTCTATGTAAGCAATTTTTTATTCTTAATTATATTATTAAACTCATCATCATCATCATCATCATCATTAATTTTAAACTTATTATTATTATTATTATTAATTATTGTTATTATTATTATTATAAATTTTGAACTTATTATTATTATCGTCGTCGTCGTCGTCATCGTCGTCATCATCATCGTCATCGTCATTATCATTATTATTGTTAATCAAACTTTGGTGAGTGTTGGTCAATTAATTGAAAAAAAGATGTGTTGTGAAATTTTATAAGGATGAACATGTGATAATTGACTCTAAAGGAGCTTAAATGATAAGGGTTTACATGAATTGGAATGATAAAGTCAAGTATGTTGTAGAGAGTATTTCCATAAATTATGCTAAATTTTATAATTATGAATGGGTCTATGTTATGGCATAATAGATTAAAACAAGTTCATCTTGACGCATTGAAAAGAATGAGTAAAAATGGTATTATGCAAGGCTTTCCCAAGGTAATAGAAACTACTAGAACTTATTAAGTATATCATTTTGGGAAGTAAGCAAACTTTCCTTTTTCTAATGCTTTTTGGAAAGCTAAATTGATGTTACAACTGCTTATATTTGATGTATTTAAACCTATTGAGGTCTCACTAAATGGAAATAGAAGTGTTATTCATTAATGATTATAAAATATATAACTGGATTACTTTCTTAAAACATAAAAGTCAGGCATTTTAGAAATCAAGAAGTTGAAAGCAAGAATTGAAAAGAAATCTCTCACTCAAGCAACCAAGAATTGATAATGGTTTTGAAAATATTTTTTAAGTGGTTCAAATATTTTTTTATCCAATAGGGAATCAATCACCAATTGACAGCTTTATAGACTCCTCAATAGAATAGAGTGATAGATAGGAAAAATAAAAGCATTATAAAGATAGTGAGAAGTATAATGACAAAAAAAGAAGTATAAAAAAATTTAGGACAAAAGGAGTGGAAACTTCAATATATTTACTTAATATGCTACCTATTAAGGTAATAAATTAGAACATCATATGAAACATAATTTTGTAACTCACAATCTATTACAAACTTCGGATGCAAGCAAGGAAGTCTATATGACTGCTATTCTTATTGATATTGATCAATGCGGGCTAAAGACATTGATACCTAAGGCCCCTTTGATCCCTGAGCCCCTTTCCAGTCTTGTTTTCATGCTCCCCGGTCGAGATGCAAAAAAGTGACCACCGTCAATTCCTAGATGCTTTTTGAAGTTTGTAGTAGTTTGTGACGTATACATGTTCATAACGTTAAAATAAAAACTTTAAACAAAAAAGCTAAACTGAGGGTGTTGTTTAATCTTACAACAAGAAATATTTAATTGGGTTAAGATGTTTTAATTGATGAATTTCCCAAATTAAATTGGCAAAATTTGTCGGTTAATGAAATTTAAAACTCAAAGATCAACCTTTTACCGCATTGTAAAGAGAAGAAAGTCTAAGAGGAGGCTAAGAGTGATCAAGACACTAAAATTTTATTTAGGAGAATAAGGCTCTTATTGAAATTTATAAAATAGCACATTTAATATTTGTTGAGGTAATAAATAAGAAAGAATGAGTTGAAGCCATAAAAGATAAGATTTATATGATAAACAAGAATGAAACTTGATCTCTATTAGAAATACTGACAAATTAGAACGTTCTTAGAGTTAAATGAGTTTCTAAAATCAAATTTAATTATGATGCCAAATTAACATTCCTCTTACTGTCATATCAACATTCCTTAATAGCTTCATCAAGGAAACCATATATGTTGAGCAATCGAAGGGTTTAAACATTAATAATAAGAAGAATGATGCGTACCTACTACACAAAGTTCATTATGGCTTAAAACAAACCCCATGAAATTGATACAACAGGATTTATGAATACTTGAAGATAAAATGAAGTTACTCTCTATATATTACTTGACAAATTTGTGAAGCAGATTGTATCCTTATACCAACGATTAGAAACAAAATATGGAGAAAAAGATATATTTAAGTTAGCAAGAGCTAGGAAACAAAAAAAGAGAGACTTAGATCGAGTTTGTTGTATAAAAGATGAAGTAGGTGGAGTGCTAGTGGATGAAAATGACATGAAGAGAAGATGATAGAGATACTTTTGTAGCTTTTTTAATGAAGGCGTAGATGTTAACATCTCTTTAGATGATCTTAGCAAGTCTGAGAGATATTGTAACTTCATCTATTGTTGGCATATCATAAGAGAATAAATTAAAAAACTTTGAGGGTGATGAAGAGTAAAAGGATAATAGAACCTAGTGAAATACCTATAGAGGTGTGGAAGAACCTAGGTGAAGAGGGTCTTAGTTAGTTAGTCAAGCTTTTTAATGTGATCCTCAAATCCACTAAAATGCTAAATGAGTGGAGACTAATTAGTATACTAATTCCTCTATACAAGAACCAATGGGACATCTAAAGTTGTAATAACTATAGAGACATCAAGCTACTTAGTCACATTATGAAGTTGTGGGAAACGGTGATTGAGAAGAGAGTGATAAAGGGTGCACCTATCTTGAAGAACCAGTTTGGTTTCATACTAGGAAGTTCTACGATAAAAGCTATACATCTCTTTAGTAGATTAACGGAATATTACAGGGAAAGACAACTTAACCTATACATATTTTTTATTAA
This sequence comes from Erythroxylum fimbriatum, assembly GCA_026770325.2. Classification (NCBI taxonomy): domain Eukaryota; kingdom Viridiplantae; phylum Streptophyta; class Magnoliopsida; order Malpighiales; family Erythroxylaceae; genus Erythroxylum; species Erythroxylum fimbriatum. The sequence continues at coordinate 1,391,083 of JANZLH020000139.1, forward strand.
CTTAGAGAAGATTTATGACAGGATACCTAAGGAAATTATATAGAAGTGTTTAAAAAACTAAGGGAGTTCTTGTAAAATATATGTGAGTTATTAAGGATATGTATGAAGGTGTAAAGATTAGAGTAGTAAGTATAATTGGAAGAAATACAGAACATTTCGTTATCAATATCGAGTTACACTAAAGCTCCTCATTGAGCCCCTTTCTATTTACAATTGTGATGACATTGTTTTGGTGTATAAGACAAAAGAGAGTGTCAATGTCAAGCCAGAATTTTAGAGAGATACACTATAATTGAAGGGCTTTAAATTGAGAAGAATAAGATTAAGTACTTAGAGTGTGAATTTCTGAGTTAAAGGGTGGCATTTAATGTGAAGGTAAAGATTGGTTTAGTAGTTATATCAGAGAAAGAGTGTTTTAAGTATTTAGGATTTATCATCCAAAGTAATTAAGATATAGATGAAGAAATAGTTCATCATATCAGATTAGGGTAGCTTAAATAGAGCGGTATGTCAGGAGCTTTATGTGATTAAAAAATACGACTCAAGCTCAAAGATAAATTCTATCGTTTAACGATTAGGCCGACCATGCTTTATGGGGCATAATGTTGACCCATCAAACAATTATAACTTAGTGGCCAAGATGAGGATGCTCCGATACATGTGCAACCTTAGTAGAAGAAAAAAGGTGACAAATGTCATGGTAATAACAAATTAAGGGTGACTAATATCGATGAAAAATTAAGAGAGACAAGGCTTAGGTAGTTCAAACATATTAAGAGGAGATATCCTGATGCTCTAATAAGTAAATGTGAGAAAATTGTACTTAGAGATTATAAGACAAAAAGAAGAAGAACTATGAAGATCTGAGAGGAGGTCATCAAGAATGATATAACTCTGCTAGAATTTATTGAGGACTTAGCCCTTAATAGAAATCTTTAGCATACTAGGATACAAGTAAAGGATCTCACATAAAGAAGTCCTTTTTTCTCATAGGTCTTTTAAATCTTTGTTTTCGCGTCTTGTGTCTTGTATTTAGCCTAAACATTTAATCTATAGTACTTCCCTTTAGTTATTTAGCCTAAAATCTCTTTACATAGCCTAAATATTTTCTTAAAATGGCTTGTTTGTTTATTTATTTACTTACTTAATATTAATATTAATATTTACTTTATTCTATTTTTATTGTATTATTTATTTTATTACTTATTTTTATGTTTCTATTTTTATGTGTTTATTTTTATTTCATTTTATTATTTCATTTTATTATTTTTATTTTTATT
>JANZLH020000139.1:1392462-1411939 GCA_026770325.2 Erythroxylum fimbriatum
CAAACAGTTCTAAAAAACTATTTTTCTTTCTTTCTTTTTTCTTTTCTCTTTGTCATGTAAGTCCATTAGAAACAACTTTTCTATCAGTTAAAAGTATGGTTGCATACTTCTAAACTTCTCTAGAACCTTTATCTCAGCGGGATTTCTACTAGAATATTATTGTTATTATTGTTGTTGGTGATGATGATAAGTATGAGATGTATGATCTTGAAACAAATTTTAATGTATCTAATCTATTGTTATTATTGTTGTCAGTGATGATGATAAGTATGAGATGTATGATCTTGAAACAAATTTTAATGTATCTAATCTTAGGTGGTGCGTAACACTCTTATCATGAGATTAAGCAAAATTAAGTCAATGACCTATTCTTTTCCTATGAACTTAAAATTGTTAAGAGAAGATGGTGACGTAAAGGTAGGTGAACTCTTGTATAAAAGTTTGATTGGGAATTTGTTGTTTTTTTTTGTTACAAAGGAGAAAGAAAAAACAAACAAACCCACACAAAACAAAAAAATCCCACTAGCGCAGTGTTTTGCTGTATAAAGCTCCTTGCATGTCTCGGTGGATGAACTCCATAACAACCATCAGAGGTTCCTGAAGTATACGCAATCCTGGGCTTGATAAGAAGGCTAGAGAAGCCAGGCTATCGGTACACTGGTTCCCTTCTCGATAGACATGCTGAAATTGCACCTCCCATGCTCGGTGTATTAACCCACGGGTACTTGAGACAAAATTTTTTTCCTCAGACAATACTAAATTGGATGAAGAAAGAATATTAATAACCTCTAATGAATCCATTTCGACGACAACTCGTAGATAGCCAAGCTCCTATGCCAGTGTGAGACCCGAGTGAATTCTCCAGAGTTTGGCAGCCAAAGGCGAGCCCCCTCCAATGTTCTACAGGAATCCAGCACACCACTGACCTTGACAGTCCCTAATTAAGCCTCCAGTAGTAGCAAGGTTTGACCCTTGTTTAACCGCACCATCTGTATTCAATTTGATCCATCCCTCCGTTGGTTTGGTCCATCCAACTAAGTTACCCAAAGGTAATCCATGTGCCTTAAACACGCAGCTTTCCACAGTTTTTTCCTTTACTATCCAATCAACGTAATCCATAACGACTCTAGTTCCTTCTTCCGGCCAAACAAAGTCAACCTCAAAAAGGCTTCTATTTCTCTATTGCCATGAAAACCAGCAGGCGACGCCATAGATTGTAGCCCACTCTACCTGCTTCACTTGTGACTGCTTCATAAGGTTGGATTTCACCCTTGTCCCCTCATCTTGTTGAAAAAAACCCGTATCAACCACTTTGAGAGGAAATTTGCACCAGAAGGATTTCACTCTAGGACAATCCCGCATTACATGCAAAGTTGACTCTTTTTGACCACGTAAGTGACAACTGCTATCTATTGTTATATGGCGAGCCACTCGCTATTGATTGGTCAGCAGTTTTCTCTTAGCCAATAGCCAAAGGAAACGCCTACTCTGCTGGGGCTCTGCCCATTTCCAGATTAACTCCCATAGTCTGTTATAAACATCCGTGGTACAATCTTCGATTAAGTTATAAGCTGACGCCACTGTGAACCCCCTTGTTTTGCTTGTCCCCACACCATTTTGTCTTCCTCCATGCCTACTACATTAGGACGGATTGCCGCAATATCCATACATAATGTGAAAGGGAGATATTGTTGGAACAAATTCCAGTGCCAGGTGCCGACTTCATTAGCAAAATCCAAAATTGTAGCGTAGAGAACACTATTAGGAATTTGAGATGTCGCCACGAAAATTAATGGACCCCAGACATCTACCCAATTATCCAGCCAGAAAAAAATACGCCTCCCATTATCCAGATTCCATTTTAAACCTTGGTGTACAAAACGCCATGTTGTAGATATCCCCCTCCAAATTATCGATGTCCCTTTCCTATCTAGCGTTTGAGGGATATCATCTGCATTTAATCGATATTTTGCCATCAGGATCTGGGCCCATAAGGCTATGGGTTTAGTAATCAACTACCAGTAAGTAACGCATCATTGGAAGAACGAATGCGTTTAATACCTAAGCCCCCAGCTTTTTTTGGCTAACACACTGCCGCCCAATTAACTAAATGCATTTTTCGCTGATCGTCCGTTGAACCCAATATAATTATTTTCTCCGAATCATCGCATAGTTGCCGCGGGAGTCTCACCGTTTACATCGTGAATATTAGGAGGGACGAGCCCTGCTAGAGACAAAACCCTTGCACGCCATCTTGCAAGTTTCTTTTGTGCTTTATCTAGGATGTATTGATAAGTATTTCTCGTTGTACGCTCGTGAATCAAAGAACTCCTAAATATTTTCCAAGATTGTTCATACATGTAATTTGCAGGGCTTGACTGAGACGATGAGCTTTTTCTTGAGAAACGTTCTTGGAGAAAAAAATTTGAGTTTTAGCGGTACTAACTTTTTGTCCTGAGGCTTTGCAAAAAGACTCCAAAGTCCTTGTTATCACTTGCGTCTGCGATTCTGTAGCTTCAGCAAACATAACGAGGTCATCTACAAAGAAAAGATGAGATATGAGAGGCCCTGTATGACTCAGTTTTATCAAGTTCCAATGCCTATGACCCACCTCCTTCGATATAAGGTGACCTAGTCATTCCATGCACATCACAAAAAGATAAGGCGAGAGCAGATCGCTTTGCCGAATACCCCTCGAAGGATTAGAAAAGGTGTCATGCCAAACGACTTGTATTGACACCGTAGTCACACACTTCATAATGACACTAATTAAATTATTCAGGAACCCAATGTCTATTAAAGTGCTTTGAATAAAATCCCAACAAAGCAGGTCGTATGCCTTTTTTCAAATCCACTTTGATAACTATCTTCCCTTTCTTCTTTCGCATCGAATGAATTACCTCCTGAGCGATGATAATATTATCTGTTATATCTCTGCCAGGTATAAAACTGCATTGGTTCGCCTCCACGAGGTGATCAAGGTGGGCTTTCAAGCGATTCACAATAACTTTAGAAATAATCTTGTAAAGCATTGTACATAGGCTAATTGGTCGAAACTAAGAGATATTTTTCGGAGAGGGGAATTTGGGGTATCAATACCAATATGGTTTGATTCATTTCCTGTTCCCAGCGTTCCAAACAGAATACTTCCTGAATAAACGCCCCCACTTCTGGCCCAACCTTACCCCATTGGTTTTGAAAAAATAACGAATTGAAACCATAAACCCCAGGGACTTTATTGGGATTCATGTCAAAATTTGCATTCTTGATTTCGGTTTCATGGACTGGAAGGGCTAGGTCATGAACCTTTCTGCCGACAGCAAAGGAAAAGCTCCTGAAATCGGAAACTGATAACTATTCCCATCTTCGTTAGTGTACAGCTGGACAAAAAACGTCCTTGCTAAGAGTCACAGTTGCTCTGGATCAGATATCATTGACCCATTGAAATCATTGAGCCTCTCTATCTTTATTTTCTTTCTTTTAGATAGAGTGATAGTGTGATAATAGTTGGTATTACGATTACCATTCGATATCCATTCACACCGAGCTCGCTGGTGCCAAAAATGTTCCTCCTCACACAGCACCTACATCAATTCTCCACTCAGTTTTTCCTCCAAAGCTAAAAGCGAATCTAAATTGCCGACCTCCATTGCCCTCTAAATACCCTCCAACCGGGTTAAAAGTCTTTTTTTCCGATGGAAGATATTGCTAAAGACTAACTTATTCCATCTCATAAGGTGGTTGGAGAATTGGGCTAAAGACTTACTCAACGTCTCCTCTACTGGTAGCTAATGCTCTACTACCACATCGTCAAAACCTGCATGTGTTAGCCAAGCATCTTGGAATCGAAACACTAGTAACCTTATTACTCTTGGTTTTGGTCTTTTTAAGTGGATTAGCATAGGCCTATGGTATGAACCAAGAAAGGGTAGATGATGATTCACCGTTTAAGGAAATTCCTTCAGCCAAGACGTAGAACCAAACACTCTATCCAGTCTAGCTTGTATCGTTCCTCTCCGCCTAGTAAGCTTCGATCCAACAAAACCCAAATCATGTAGTCCACACTCATGCACCCATTCCCTAAACTGTTTATTCACCACCCGAGCTGCTGTGGCTCCACCTCTTTTATCTGAAAGTTCCATTTTAGCGTTAAAATCTCCTCCAACAAGCTAGGGTCTATGAATAGACTGTCCTACCCATCTTAAAAAAGGCCAGAGAATGGTTTGAGAAGAAAATTGAGGGCTAGCGTAAATTGTGGTAAAATCGAAAGAGCAAGAACCATACTTGACGGTGGTATGAATAAATTGAAGATAAGCTATAACTACTGAGATATAAAAATCTTCCGTCCATAACATCTATATCCCTCCAGAAAAATCCTCGTCTTCTACTCGAAACAAATAATCAAAACCCATTGTAAGGACTACTTCGTTACCCCGTGGTCCATTAATTTAGGCTTCCATCAAAACCAAAGTACCAGGTTTGTAATTACGCAGAATGGCATGGAAACAAGTCCCCCATACCCATTGACAATTCCAGATTATGATCGACATAAGGAAATAAAAGCGTGAACAAGCTACTCTAAATCTGAGTGTAAGTTGTACTTCCTGCATGGTCTTCCTTATTTCCACCTCCCTGTGTCTGCATCACAATCTCCTCATCATGGCCCTGTTCATTCATGGCTTCCAGCAAACCCGACCCTCCTGCCAAATGGTATGGAGGTTCGGCGGGAGGAAGTGCGGTTATACCCCCTGACCCTGCAGGCCTCCTCGGGTTCCTCTACCCCTTCCATCAGGTGGAGTCGCTCCCCAACAGACTGCTCCCTTTCTGCAATAGCGTGACTGTCACATACCATTTCAGTATGAGAGTTGATTTCAATCGCTAGATGTTTATCCATTGTTGTGGGATAAAGTTGAACTTGAGGGAAAATGTTCGATCCTTTCTCCTGGTAAACATTGGCCTGCGATCGTTCCCCCCAGGCCTGCTGGAGTGTGGATACCGACTTTCCTTTTGATCCATTCCTCGAATTCCTTTTGGGTCCAGTAGACGTAGACGCCATCCCATAAATCTTTTGCTTACCTTTTCCAACTAAGTCTGCCAGTTTAAAACGTTGTCCGAACCGGGGAGAAATGCAAGTTTGTGTTGTCTCTGTCTGGCCTGTATGTTCTTCCCCCAGGAGCTCCTTGTCTATCAGAAGTGAAAACCTTGAGTCTCTGTGTGATTGCATGTATCTCTCTGTTCCTGTCGTTTCATTGGAATTCGTGGAGCTTTCTGTTGAACCTGGATCCAGGGTCCATAGCCGTTGGTGCTCACATTCGGTTGTTGCCCAGTTGATGCAACAACCGTACCCCTCCTCCTTGACGCCCCTTCGCCCTCACTGGAGATCAGATTATGGAGTTCAGGTTGAGCATGTTGCCTCTTCGGACAAACGCTGGAGTTATGTCCCACAATTCCACAATTGAAACAGATTTGTGGTAGCCCTTCATATTCCACCAGTAACGTCTCACCATCGATCTCCTCGCTTGTACGTAACGGAACACTTAAGTCAATGTCAACGGCAACTCGCGCAAATTTACCCCGCTGAGCCTGCATGGTTGCTTCATCGATCTTGACTGTGTTACCCACCAGGTTCATCAGCGCTGTTAAGATCATTGGGTGATAACATGCAATGGATAATTTCGGGAATCGAATCCATACCACAGCTCTGATGATTTGTCCTTGTGATGGCCGGAAGTTCGGCAGCTAACGTTGAACGAAGAGAGCTTGTCCGAATATTACCCACAGACCATTAGTCAGAGCATTAAGGAAATCTTCTTTTTCAATGAAATTTACGAGGAAGTCGTCGTATTCCAGATCTACGATCTTCATGGGGCCTCGCGGAATCCACATATTCTTCAACTGGGAGCATAAAATCTGATACCCAATGCGTCTACCAAGCAGTTTCATGATGATTGCTTTTTCCCATTGTTTATCCGGTTTTGCTTGGAAATTATGGGATAACGTAATGCCCTCCTAACTCCCTAAACATTTGCGTGATATCGCCTTCTTTTATCCCTACTGTATCTTCGTCAGGCCATGCAATTTCCACGAGTGTTATGTCCACCATCAATTCCCCTAACACTGCAACGCTATAAGACGGTTTGGGATGCGGTGGTGATTCTTTCTCTCGTTTACGGGTACGCACTTTTTTAGAGAGATGCCCCTCTTGGTCGAGGGATTCCATGTCAAATCCCCTAACACTTATTAGAGATAGAGAGAGAGCTCAACTCCGGCGACTGAAAACTAACTTTCTCTTAATTAATGTCGTGAAAAAATCAGTGAGAAACAAAAAAAAACTTGATGGATGCAACTAATTTGCTATCAAGATTCATGTAATATCCAATTAAAACTTAATTTGATGCCATTAAAAGAGTTTTAAGGTATATAGAGGAACCTTAGACTATAGATTAATCTACAAAAAGGAAAAGAACACTGGCTTAGTTAGATATATTGATAATGATTGGGTTAGTATTATCGATGATATAAGGAGCACTTCTAGCTATGTGTTTTCTCTTGATGGTGATATGTTTACCTGACATTTAGAAAAAGATGGTAAAGTAAAACTTAATATTGTTTTTCAAAGAAGCAAGTAGTTGATATGATAACTAAAGTTGTACCTAAGGAAAAATTTATTTATTTGAGGTGCTAACTTAGCGTTTTTAACAAATACATCAAAGAAGACTACTAGTGGTGATTCATTTTCATGAGACAAAAAGTGTCATTCTCTTAAGTCAAATTCAATTTTGTTTTGATAAGTCCAAAAATAAACATAAACATATTGGTCGAACTGTCGTCTATAACCCAAATTAATTCCTAAATTCCTGCAATTAACAAATAAAATATAGAGATGTAGGAGTTGATTCTACAAGGAATTTTAATTAGCTAATCAATACAAAATAAAATTCATTAAAAAATGGGAGGGTTATGATAATATGGAATTTTGAACAAAGAAAATAAATTGAATAATAAATTGATAGTTATCAACAAAACAAACCTTAGTTTATGTTATTTCAACCTTTTGAAACTATTATTGGTTATTGATATAAAATAATTATCTCATCAATCATATATTCGATATGATATTAAATATTTTTTTCCTTAGGATTAGCTAATTAAAAACATGTGATGCAATTAAGCATTATTATTTAACAATCTTATATACGATCAAAAGTTTAGTTAACAATAGCTAAGAAAAGAAAGACTATTGAAGCAAAATAAGACAACATCCTTGATTGCATTTAATCTAGTTGAATGTTTTTTCTAAAAGTAATAATATTTTAAGCAACAAACTAAAACTTTTAATTGTACAATTAATTAAAAGAATTGAACTTTTACGTAATCGGACTTTAAACTAGCAAATGAGCACTTCAATTAATAAACTAATTACGTGCATTAGAAATCAATCAAAAATAAATAAAATATAAGCATGGAAAAGCTATCCAATACATAAATAAATGAAACACTCTGTATTAAGACCTAATTATCTTCCAATCTTTAAAGTTCCAAAAGAATCTCACTTCCTTTAACCAAGACAGAAAATTAGCCAACAATGGTCATAGCTACAACTATCTTTTAAAGAAGAAAACTTGCTTTAGCGTACACTAGGGAGGAAAAAAAAATTTGTGAAAAGCTAGAAAAATGTAGAGAATACTTGAATGCTTTGCTCCTCTATCTTGCCTCTATTTATAGCCAATTAAACTCCATTTGAAAATCTTGTTGTTGTAATTCTTTGAATCTTGCAAATCATATCTTTACTTATTTCCACCCAAATTTGGCCAAGATAAGGTTCAAACAACTTTTAATACATTTTTCTTTTGTAGTTTAATTGCAATTTCTATTGAACTTGCTTACACTTAAAATCACGTTTTTCATATTTCAATTTGATCCTACTATTCTGATCTTAATATACAAAATAAAATGTTCTGTCAACCCAAATCTTTTTAATTCCCCTTAATTAATGGTGATATTGTTCCTTTGTTTCAAACTTTCAAATTTGAATTAAGGAATAGTCATTTTCTTAAAAATATTAAATTTGAACATATTAAGATAAAATTATAGAAGATTTTAATGATAAAAATTAGGAAAAATTATATGATCATATCGCATATTCGTGTCTTAGACTATGTAATTTTGATAAGTCCAAAGAACGACGAAAGACAAATATTTCATGAGCTCCTTTGTATATTCTTCATCATACGACATAGTCCTTGAATTACTCATGTATCGAATCGTGTCTGACTTCATGTTTCTAAAAAGAAAATACGTTCTTGAGCTCAACTTCTCAAGCGTTCTTGTCAAACCAAACTTGAAGGGAAGAACTTATAGCTTGACTTGATGTCATATTAAAATATGAGTAATTAATTTGGAATGCTTTAATTGTTAGGTCATATGCATGTAAATTTTGATGCCCATTAGGCTATTCTGCTATAACTGAAAGTTGCCTCTGATAATAAATGATCGTCCTACTCCTACAGGAAAAGGAAAAACGAAGCTTCTGTCTATAAATTTTCATAGTGTAATGATTCTTACATAACAAGAAAAAAGGGAAAGCTTCTTTCCTTCTGATCACCAAACATCTTGTTTCTACTTCTTAGCATATCTGAACAAACAAATCAATTAATGGTTTCACCAAGTCCGATCCAAGCAACTAACTCTGAGAACACTGACTTATGCACATTTTGTTCCCTTTTATAGCAACTATACGCATGATCCTACGACAGTTTCATGCGATTGGAATCCATCTTATCTCACATTAAGTGCCACTCTTTTGTTTCTTTACTTGTGTAGCCAATCAAGTGACATGGACCCTGATGATGCAATCAACAGCTAGCATCCTGTGGCTGAGAAGATAGTACTGACTCTGATCCTGGCAAAATGATGTTCCTCAATCACCAAGGCCCTCTTAATGTTCACAAAATCAATATTCTGTCCGAGGTTTAATTAGCTTCTGATGCAAACCCTAAGGCCATTATTACCTTCCTTAAGAGTATGCTACGTGATCAAGTTCAATTAGAGACCACCTATTGAATGGATAAAATTATTCTGATGAGGTTTTGCAGTAAAGTAAGTGAAAAAATGTCGAGCCATGAAAGTCTACTCTAGATCTAACCTAATGCCCGTGTGAAAAGACGATGAAATCCTTGTGCGAAGCAAACAACAATGCTGCTACTCACTACTTGAATTTACGTGTACTTCTGGGATGTGGCTCCAACATTTATTTCTTCATCCCATTTAATACGCTGACCTTTCTTCTCTGCCCATCTCTCAATTTACATTTACAAATACTCCTCTCTCAGTCTCTCCATAAATTTGTCCCTCTCTACTGACTATTATATAAAAAGCCAAAGCACCTACTTCCTTCTTCGCTGGTTTTGACGTAGCAAAGATGGGTCGATCACCATGCTGTGACAAGATTGGTCTGAAGAAAGGACCATGGACACCTGAAGAAGATCAAAAGCTCTTGGCATATATAGAAGAACATGGTCATGGAAGCTGGCGAAATTTGCCAGCCAAAGCAGGTGATATGTCATGTTAATGATTTGTGTGTCTATGTAGTGAAGTTTTAACTAACCGTAGTTGAGTGAAGAAAACTGCAACTTTTGTCTCTTCATTTATAGGTCTTCAGAGATGTGGAAAGAGTTGCAGACTTAGATGGACTAATTATCTCAGACCAGATATTAAGAGAGGAAAGTTCAGCTTGCAAGAAGAGCAAACCATAATTCAACTCCATGCCCTCTTAGGGAACAGGTGCAAAGATCCTTAATCTTGACATGGTTTATTTGTCACATTCAGACGTTATCATTCTTTTGAAGCACCCCAAATGACTGGATCTTAAAGAGTCTTCTCACAATTCAACAATTTGAATTCTTGTAGTGAGTTTGGGAGTAGTTTCTACTTCAACAATGTTATAAGTTCTGACCTTGTGTTTCTCTTAGTATTTTTTGGCTCTGTTATTAAAGCTTAACGACTAGAATTAGCTCCTCTCCAGCAACATGTAGTTACCTTTATTTCTGACTACAATAAACCAGTCGCTTGAGCATGTTGTGTGCGTGAACATGTTTTCTTACATTTCAAAAGAGATTCTGCAGCGTGACATAGAAAATCATGAGTTTGTTTTTGGGTCCTTTTCTTTTCTTCTCCAGTCTCATCATTGTATCTAAGAGGTTTAGAGCATGTATATAGGAAAAGGCTTTGTGTATCTGATAGTTCGTACGTCCCTCACTTTATATTCTTCCCAAGGTCTGTTCTTATATTCTCATCCTCAGGTGGTCCGCTATAGCTACTCACTTGCCCAAGAGGACGGACAATGAGATTAAGAACTACTGGAATACACATCTCAAGAAAAGGTTAACCAAAATGGGGATTGATCCAGTGACCCACAAGCCCAGGAATGATGCTTTACTGTCCAGCGAAGGCCAATCCAAGAATGCAGCTAACATTAGCCACATGGCTCAGTGGGAGAGTGCTAGGCTCGAAGCTGAGGCTAGACTCGTTAGAGAATCGAAGCTACGTTCACATTCATTTCAACAGCAGCTTAGCCCTCAGAGTTATATTCCTGGTTCAACTTCAGTTTATCCTCCAAGATCATTTGATGCACTGAAAGCTTGGAACGGTGGGTGGTCAAAATGTAGTGAAGGTAATGGTGGTACCCTAAACACTGGAATTGGAGGAGACCTTGAGTCTCCAACATCTACTCTTACTTTCTCAGAGAATGCTCCTCCAATCATGATTTCAGCCAACATGGGAGAGAATTCGGTTCCTCTAATTGAGTTTGTTGGCACTTCGGGTTCATCGGACACTGGAATTATCAAAGATGAAAGCGAGCATGATTGGAAGGGCCTGGCAAATTCAAACCATTTACCAGAGAATTCAGTATCATTTTCGTCTGACTTTCAAGACATGACGATCTCCATGGAAGGGACATGGAGTCCAGAATCTCTAAGGACAAATAGCGGTCATGTTCATGTTGGAAATGTGATGGAAGAAGGGTTCACTAGTCTTCTCCTTAGTGACTCTACTGAACAGAACTTGTCAGAAAGTGGCAAGGACTCAGAGAACAGTGGAGGTAGTGGTGGTGGTAGTGGCTACTATGAAGATAACAAGAATTATTGGAACAGCATTCTTAATTTGGTGAATTCTTCTCCTGCTAATTCGCCAATGTTCTGAAAATAACCAAAATAAGGTTCCGCCTGAATGGTTAGAAAGTGATGATGTGCCAGTTAATTACAAGTAACACCACCTTCTCAACCCAGATGTCCTGCCATTGGTTTAGTTTCTATTTGTTGCTAGAAGTCAAGTATAGGATAGGAAAATGTCTTCGCCAAAAGGGTTTGGATTGCTTCCACACTTTCCAAGTGTGAAAATAAGATTCTCCACTAATGTTGTAGATGGAAGCAACAAGATGAAGTTTTGGCAATCATCCTCAGTCTCTCTCCCTCTCTTTCTTTTGTGAAATGTTAATAGCTAGGATAGATCTTCTACTCAATTTCTGCTCCATTCAAACATAACTTAGTTTGTCAGCTTAGTGATAAGTGACATGTCATCTTTGTTTACTATTATGGTGGATTGAGATATGCATGGTCCAATTCATGTAATTGATCCTGAACATTGTTAAAGAGTGAATTAGCTACCTTCCCTTTAATTAGACAAATTCGTGCTCTATACACTTGTTAAATAAGAGGGTGTATTTATGAGGCTTTATTGCTGTCAGTTTTACGTCGTGTTCTGCTTACAAGCAACAAAGGTAAGTTCACTTAACGTCGTATTCAGCTTGCAAGCAACAAAGGTAAGTTCACTTGTGCTTGGCAACAAATTAAAAAAAATATTCTGGGGGAAAAAGTGCCGAAAGGACTATAAAATTGACAGTCAAGAACAAAAAGAAACCAAAAATCTTTATGAGAAACAAAGTGAAAAGCAAAATTAGAAATTTGGAAGCTAGTGTTCCTTCTTTTCCAAGAAGATTCTTTCTTCCCACTAAGGGTAAAGGATCACATACTTAGAGAGCGACTCAGCAGTTGGCACCAATATCTTCACTGAGATCCACTTGTCATGACCCCTTATGGGGCATATGATCAATACAATTTCCATATTTTTTAGAAAGGTTGTAAAGGTATGAACTTGAGTTTCTATCTTTGTGACATGATAATATGGAATTTCGACATAAGACTGCATAATTGCATACTCATGAATATCGTATGAATCAAAATGAAAATTATAGCTATGAACATCCAACAAATATGGACTGATATAGTAGGGTGCTTTCTACTTGTAGCAAGCAATTCTCATGAATCATCCCCATTAATTTTACTGCAATCTTCAATACTCCACTCCCGTGAGAAACAGAAAGACTTTAGAAACACAGGAGGAGCACAAGCCTCAAAAAGCATAATATCCTGCATTAATGATAGCAAAAGAAGCGACTCGTAACATCAACGGACACGTCTAGCTTGGCAATTTCCACCTGTCAACATAAACACCCTTTACACCATTGTTTCAGCCTCAGGATCTGACAGTGATATGAAACCTTGTATGGAAGATTATGATATGAATTGAACACTGATTATTAGAAGAGAATCTATCTAATAAAGTTTGATTTTGGTTAGTAGGTTCTACGATGAGACAAATGCAGTTCTACAGAAAATCCTTTCATTATCAATTTTCGTCGTCTTTCGGTTGTCGTTTTCCAAAACTATTAATTTTGTCTCCCATGTACAGTCTCATATGGTTTAGAAAGATCTTTTCAATTCCAATTGCCATGTCAAAAAATGTTTGCAAGATAAATGGGGAAGTTATTGACTTGTACAGTGGAGCAACTGTGCATTTATGAATCCATAATCCCTTAAAGGCAGCAACTTTGCATGAAACTAGAGTTTGCTTGAGCCTTTCATTATTTACTTTTAGGCAACCAGAGTCTACTCTACTGGAAAGAAGAGTTGTCAAGTTCTAATGCGCTTAGCTTCTGCAGCTACTTCCGCACTTCTTTGTCACAGTATGCTTCTAAAGATGGATACTGGCTCTAGGACTTTTCAATATAGAAAATTAGTTTCAACTCCTATCCTTTAACTCAACTCAACCAGAAACTTGTGTAGGGTGAAAAGGGCCACATACCAAAACAAGATATGAGTTTGCCAAATTACAGCCTGAACTTCTGATGCAGAATATTTTTCCATACTTATCTATTCCTTCGTTCCTCAAAAATTTTGGATGTACCAACTAAAGCATCCTGATCCTGGTAATGTAACTCCTGGTTTCCGAGTTCATAAAAGGCAGCTTTTAATTTTGTCCCCAACAGAAAACTTTATATTATCTTACAAGAAAATTCAATATGGTTTCCCATTATTTCTTTCATTTTCTTCAGTCCTTTATCCTAAAAAGATACTGACAAAAACGTAATTTGCAATTACTTATTGACTTCAATGAGGATAAAGGAAAATTTGGGGACATCACTGAATAAATGAATCTAATTGTTCCACGTGCCCATCTTTTGAAGATTTATAAAACACTGTTAGGGGGACAAGCTAAATACAAGGATCATCCTGCCACGTCGCGTGGTGCAGAAGCAAATGGTTTCTGACCCCCCAAAATTCTAATATCACTAGAGATTCTTTACTGACGTCCCCATGTATGAGGTAGCTCATGTTTGAAAGTATGTACCGCAGAATATGATGTGAATGTGGTTTTTCTCTTTTAAGATTTCCAATTGAGATCAGAGGAATACAATGAATTGAACATTTGAATTCAAGTCTTAATGACGATATCAGTTCCTAACTCAGGTGGTAACTTCTGCATCTTTAGTATCCTGAGCAATTTAGTCTTAACAGATTCTTGACTAAGTTTGTGTGAGAAGACGTTTTCTCATTGTTTACTAGCCTTAGGCATTCGGCAGCAAGATTTCCAAGTTGACAGTTCAAGTGTCTCTGATCCCAAATATCAACTTGGAAAACATGGCGTCCTGCTTAAAAGTAAACGTAGAATATCCAAAAGTATAATATACAACTCTCTGGAACAAGCTAAGACACATTGTAGAGGAGATGATTGCGGACAGAGGTCACTTTCTTCCATCGTCATTTGTTTTCAAGGTCAGTTTCACCACAATAGAAACGTTACCCTACCAAAAGTGATTCCTATATTAATCTCACAGCCGTCTTAAACAGGACACAAGACAAAAGGAAACAAGAAGAAAGAAAGAAAGAATTCAGAACTTGTTCCACTATCTATTAGCAAAGCAAATTGAAGGGGAGGGTTTTATCACAGCTAAAGTCAATCGCGTCCTGAAGCCTAAGACCATGTAAGTGAGAGTGCTAAAGGGTTTGCACCTAACAAAATCTAGGGGATAGGATATTTGTCAATGTGTATGATCCATGTCACACTTTCTAACAAATATCCAACTTGAATTTCACTGTTATGTACATTGTGACCACAAGGGCACATGGAACATGTCTTGTCCTGTCATCATAGAAACAATTCACCGTAGAAAAGATAAAACCAAGAGCTGAAATTTTCCCATTAATGAAGAGAACATGAAGCCAGGCTGTGCTGATAGTTGTAGAACAGAATCAAAGGATTAACTTTTAGCCACAATGCTGATATCCAAAAGAAATTTTCTGGTTTTTTACGTGATACAAGATTTTTCTCCAAGCTCTTGTATAGGCGTACGGGAACATTTATTTCAGTATATAATGCACCTCACATGGGTATTAAATTACCTGTGCCCAACTGTGCTCATTAAATGGGCTGCTCTTTCTCAAATTTGAGCATGTGCCATGTACCTATCAACACAAATACTGAGAAATGTTAACCAGATAAGAATATTATCACTGTGACTGCATCACTTTGTACCTTTACTTTTGCTTGTTGAATTGAATTATGGTTCTGGTTCAGTCCAGCCAATAACAAAAGGCCTTTTGTAAGAACCAGCAATGTTGAACATTTCATGTTTGTTGCTAGATAAGAGGAAAGATCACTAACTTCTAGGAATGTAGAGGAATTGCCAAGTCCGCTGACACAGTTGATGCAATAAAAATCTCAAATTTTCAAGTTGGTGGCCTTACATTCTAAGATGTTGGCTTTGCAAAATTGTGAATAGTAATTGATCAAGTCGAAGCTAAAATTTTTCAGGAAAAGGTGACATCTTATAGTGGTTTCTCAGATATTTGAAACTAGTACTGTCAAGCTTTTAAACTAGTAAAAATGCGTACTGAACGCCAAAATAGACTTGACTTATCATGAAATGCCAACTGATACTCTGATCAGAAGTTTAACAGGGCGGTTAAATTATTTCATAATTTCTAGGAAAACTATCCACACAAAAAATAAACAAAACATAACAAGAGCTAGCTCATATTTTGATGATTTTCTAGGAGGATTACATTGCTTAACGCTTGATTTCATGTATTATAAGAACAAACCAGAAGCAACAGGATGAGCAAAAGAACTCTGTTGACTAACTTGACATTAGAGTAAGTGTTTATCCTTGATAAAGAATGTCTAAAAAGACTACAGTGATGAAATAGTTCTTCAATTCTACAATAATTGCTGCAAATAGGGCTTTGACGAGCAGAATTAAAGAGTTGAGGCTTACACCTCAGCAGTCCCTGACAGCGAAAACTTTTCTATAAGAACATATGCCTTGAAAACAGTGCCTTGCTATTTCCAGAGACTATTGGCTAAATGTTTTTTGGGTCAGTCACAGCCAGTTATTGCTTCGCTATGCTTTTTAGGCTCGCTAACCTCAGGCTTTGAAGTTTGAATGGTTTCTTCTGTAGAATGAACAAGGCTTCTTTTGATCCTTTGTTTCTTACCAGTTACCTCAGCCCTGCATGTATATACATAAAGCAGTTTAGCTACTCTTTAAGTTCTAAGCCATGCTAAGATTTTTGCGCCAGTTTAGTTCTTACTGCTTTCCAATAGTTCTGACGTTATTGACCATTGTGCCATTATAGCATTTTATTTTCTTCTGCATGTACATTACACATTCTATTGCTTCCAAGTAGGAGCTTGTGGACTTTTAAGTTCCAATCTGTTTAGTATTTAAACCAATTACGTTCGCAATGTCAACTTCACACTTCATTTTCTTTTCTTGAGAAAAACTAAAATTAATTTCCAGAGAACACTTACAGGTCAACAGTTTACAGTGGAGGAAATCACGCTGAATTAATCAAACAAGTCATAGGTTTAAATGAACAATGTCTAGATTCAACAGAATGCTTTTATCTAATTCCAGGGACTATACAGACCATCAATGAAAAGCTCAGACTTTTTAGCTGGCTTTTTTGACAGCGACAGCATCAATGTCTACATCTCAAGTCTCTTACGCGGCTTGGACTTGATGCACTCGTTTCATCCACATAGGCACCTCTGTCATAAAGAATGCAATGCCTACGTCTTGTTAGAATCACGATTAGCTTAGCCTTCATTTAATAAAACTTCAGGTGATGCGCATTGAACCGGCGCTGTTATACATAAAACCAGAAATGGCAATTTGGTGCCAAAGGACCGAGCTTGAAGTTTCATGGCACATAACCAAAAAATGTTCACCAAGCTAGAACTCTGACATCTAACAGACTGCAACAATAACCTGAAAAGCCTTTCCAATATATAACAAATCTTACTTGCAATATCGTGATATTTATAATTATTTTCTTGATCATTGCTATATGGTGACAAAAGCAGTAGCCCCATGACAATAGTACTTCTGGTCTTCTCCATTAAGAAGAGTGTGGACCTCTGGCAACTGCTAATTAACCAAAACATTAAACGACCATATGGCAACTATTTTGCTATTAAGCAAGACCTAGTACAATATGCAAAAGCTGGGACTCAAAAACTTGATTGGATGGTCCAACCCATCATCAATCATGCTGGCACGTATAGCTTGACATCAAAGTAAATCTCTAGACTAGATAGGATTTTCAAATCCAAGTCCTAATTAGAGCAGTGATAGAATTCAGCTACAATAATAGATCAGTACAAGTTAATATAACTGCATCCTTGTCTCCTGCCGCCTAAGCGGAGAGTCCCACTACCTATCTACACGTCCACAAGTTCAGAGTTATGCGTCAAGTTGGAGAATACGTTGAATCATTTTGGAGAATTATTAAGTAGTCACCGATAATTGTACTGAATTGTCATACACACTGCAAAAACTGCTAAAGCGCCAACGTATCGGCAGTTTTGAAAGCGGACCAGTTACATGAAAAGATGAAAGGATAATCTTTAAGGAATCAGATACAAAAGTCATTCACCACCTTATTGATGATTATGTAAGACAGACTCGGGCGACAAATCTAATGAGCTTTTCGAAGACATCAATATATAAGCTGAAATCCTTAACTAAATAGAACATACCAAAGTTCAACATAGATTTTTTCCTACCGCAGCGCATCTACAATCAACCTTTTGCCTAAAAACACTAAGCCAAACATAAAAGATTGCGGCTTTCTTTCGAAATGACCGGTTTTGTCAAAGTTTGGAACTCAATCCAGGCAGTAAGGAAAATGGTGCTATTGAATCATGTAAATTTCCAAGTTTACAACCCACAAGTCGAGATGTTACTGAATCATTTGGCAAAATCATTGTCAGGGCAATTACAGGCAGCAGAAACATGAAAGTTTAAGCTGCAAAGCGCATCCCTTTTGTCCATTTTGCACATGAAGGATTAGGCCACTGCTAATCCAAATATCAGACAGGGCCTCGGTACTAGTGCATTACCAAAAACCAAATTTTAACACAAACCCACATCAGAAATCAAAAGAATTGCAGAACCCAGCTTAACGAGACCTTAGATTCTACCTGCTCTCAACCCTAACATTCAGCCGCAAACTAGTTGGGGGATGATCTCCTCGACACACCAAGTGCGAGGAGAACTCTTATAGTAGGCAGGGTGGCTTGTAGGGTATACTTATGTTCTTTGAAATCCAAAACCCAAATTGAGAGCAGCTACATCATCCAAGTTTCAGTGAAATCATAGGCCCAAACATGTTAGTTGGATTGGTCTTGCAAACTTGCATGTAAGCAATATCATATTCTGTTCTAAACTCAACTCGGCTGAGGCCCTAAACGTATAAATCAGTCCTATTACAATCTATTCGTATCCGATGGAAAATGCTCCTACTTTACATTTATATTAAATTAATGTTTATAAAATTTTGAAATAAACTATTAATTATTCTAAATATATTTACAAAATCAAAACATTATTTTTATCAATTCACATTTTAAAATAAATATATTTATAAAACCAAAATATAATATATAATGCATTTGTAAATTGAAGTAGATATTAAAATTAAATCATTTTATATATTAACAAAGAATTCTTCTCAATTTCATCATTATCATCAACAACTAGCAGAAGTCCCGCTGAGGCGCAGAGTGTGGGAAGATTCAACAGTACGCAGTCTTACCCCTATTTAGTTGAGAGGTTGCTTCCAATAAACAATTTAATGATAGCTATTCATAATATAGCATATTATGTTTATTGGCTTTACATTTATTCAAAATGCATTTTATAAAATTAAGACATGATATAAATTATGGTTTAGTAAATGTATTCTTAAAATAAGGACACAATATGAATTTAGTTATTTTTTATTATCCTAAATAAATACATTATAAATTCAAGATAAATATAAACTTATCTATATGAATATGTTTACGAAATTGAAGCAAACCTAAAAATATAATCAGTTAATATTTATCAACATATAATTAAAAAAAGTATAATATGTCATTGAAAATATAAAAAAATATAAGATATTTTTATTTATATAACATTTATAAAATAATGTATTGTACTTTTTTTTAATCTCATGACAAGTGGCAAACCTTGGAGTAAATAGCTTAATTTCTTTAATAAATAATTTATAGAAATTAGTGATAAATTTTATTTAATTTCAAATAGTAATTTATGATTAATAGATGTATAATTGTTATAAATATATCCTTACATTTTTTATATTATATTTTAAGAAGGCATAACTTTTTGTATATTATATTTTATATAATTAAATAAAAAAATTCTATCCATATATATATGAAAAGGAATAATATCATAAAAGATAATGATGTATTTAAACTTTTTCATTTATGTTTATATCTACATAACAATCAATATTAAATGTACATGAAATTTTACATAAAATTTTAAAAGAATAAGTATATTTATTAATCTTAGTATATCAATTTTTGAAAGAACATAAAAGTAACTTCATTATAAAATTATGCATATATGATACTTTATAAAATGGAATTATACCATGAAAAAATTTTAACATGTATATATAAGAAATTTACCATATTTAGTACAAATATGTAATTTGATAACATTATTATAACTATTCTCTAAATGCATTTATTATTAAATTTTTAATTTGATTTTTAAACTTGTAAAATGTTAAATTTTATTATAAATTTAAAATATAACATAAATTAATAATTATCA
>JANZLH020000139.1:1421924-1436868 GCA_026770325.2 Erythroxylum fimbriatum
AGTTGATATAATTTGACAAAAATAAGGAGTTTAGAAGATTAAATACTATATTTAGAAATTGAACTAAAAGTATCTAATATTAGAAAAATGAATGAGTTAATTTATTTAATACATAGAAAATAAATTTTAAGATAATATTTTTAAACAATCTTTTTTCTTTTAGTAAACATATTTAGTAATCGATACAATATATTTTATTGTATATTTTAAATTTACATGGATCTAAAATAACTGGTGAAAGTCATTTAAAAATAAGTAATATTCACGCTGTTCATTATCCATAATTTCAAATTTGGTTAAAAATTATGCATTTTTAAAATGAAATTTTTAAAAATTATGCCTAGCCTGATAGTCATACAATGCCTCATTGCAATTGGAGTTTTTACCGTATATTTAATTTAGAGCACCTAAACGCACAAAGAAGATTCTGTTTTCTATAGTCCTCTTTCGTTAGGTTTTGATTTCTCTATTAAACTTATCTGACTCGCATTTTTCCTTTACGCATGCCTAATTTCACCTCGCCTCCAATCTCTGTTTTTCTCTAATCAATTTCAGCTCACAAGGTTCGTTCTCTGTTTTGGTCGTAATTTCTTTGAACATTGAACAAATCGTAATCTCATTCTTTGTTAGGTTTATTAGATGCTGGTTGAATTTGATTTCTGTTTGTATCAATCGAAACTTCATTGCCTTTTCTTTTGCGTTTTATTGCAATGATTTTGCTTGATGTGGTATTTGATTGAGATGGGGATATCCATCCGACTTGACTTGAGTCAACGCAGCTATTTATCGGAACCCTTCACAATATACTTGAATTGTTTGGTTAATGTTTATTAGCTCCAATGCTTCTTTTGAAGATTCATATCTGTAATTAGTACTCTGTGTGCTTTTATAAGACTCAACTCTGTACGGAATCATTTGATTTCAATAATAGAGAACGTGAGGCAAAGCCTAAAGAAGGAAAATTTGGTATCTTAATAGTGAGATACAGGAAGAATCTTAGACAATAAAAAGTTTTTGTAGCCTGTAACTTTGTTTACTCTGCTTTGCAGTGAGAATGGCTGCTATGATTGCTGGGCAGGGGACAGAACTCAAAAGGGATAGTAGTAATAAAATAGGGAGAATGAGAGGGCCCTCAAATGCTTCTTGGCTTGTAACTAAGAAAAGAGTTCACAGATGGAGACTCCGTGAGGAGAAAGCAGATACGAATGATAAGTGGTTTCCGCAGTCCAGTGGAAATAAATTATCTAAGAAAATGAATTCGACTTCAGAAGCTCAATGTTCAAGAGGCGGTGAAGTTGCATTGTCTGATGAAGAGTGGTCACCGCCAACAAGAGCCAAAAGCTTTTCTAAGAAAATGAAGTTTAGTAAAAAGGGTGGAATTTCAGACGGTAATGCAACTTCAAGACGGAATGGGTTACAGAAAAGACGTAGATTTATAGATCTATACTCTGACGATGATGCAGAAGATTTTAGTCCGGAAGAATTGTGTCTAATGAAGATGCGAGAGCGCAAAAGAGGTAGAATAGTAGATAATAAAGTAAGCCAAGAAAGTCCAACATATGTGAATGAGAAAGATGTCGATTCTCCGAGTGAAAATTTTGGTTGCAGGGTCTACCACAGAAGTTCAAACAATTTGAGGAGAAAAACATTGGATTCTGCATGTGAACATTTAGGTGGTGAGGCCGACCATTGTATTTCAAACACTCAGATAGAGAAGGATTGCAATTCCCCTAGTGATTCTTTCCATGCTTCATCTTTCTTGTCTTCGTCATCTTCCACTTCTTCATTTTCAGTAACAAAAGGTTATGGAAAGAGCAATGATGGATTTGCAACTAGACAAGCCAAGGCAATGTCACTTCCCTATTTTTATTGGATGCTAGCACATGATATATCTTCTCACTACTTATGTAATGAGCATGTAATTACTCCATAAGTTACCTTTGGAAGTGATGAATGTTAGTTATTTTCATTCAGCAAGCAAAAGGAGAATTCCAAAAATGTCATCAGTGCTTGAAAAACGAAAGAAGGACCATTGTTCTTTGCCAAAACTGTAAAATGAAGTTGTATTGCATCCAATGTATCAAGCAATGGTAAGTTCTCTTGCTAATATCCTCCTGCTATCTAAATCTGTGTCTCCTTTCACAAACTTTGTGTGGTTAATTTCCTTTCTTGTCTGTATGTACAGGTATCCTGAGATGACAGAGACAGAAATTTCAGAACTATGCCCCTTTTGTCGTAGAAATTGCAATTGCAATGCATGTTTGCACTTACCTGGATTGATTAAGGTTGTTTTCATATCTTTGTTGTGGAGTATTTCTATTATGAAGTGAAAGACTGTTAGTGAAGTTTTCCTTTTTTTCTCGTTAACAGAATCCAACTACTCAACTTCATTGTGCCTTTAAAGTCTAAACAAGTTCGCAGTTATTTTTGTGTGGTTTTCCTTCCTTTTCGTGGTTAGGATATCATAATGTACAATTGTGTTAACATTACAAACAAACAATTTATTGAAATGATCGTATGTAACTGGGTCTGTTATAGAGAATTACTGAAACTAATTTGTGTATTGGAGTTCGAAATCTTTATTTCCAGCTAGCTTAGCTTGCTGGACTTTTCTTCCTAGAACTCTTTTGTTTTGAAGAAATTTTCTTCCTAGAACTCGCTAAAGGCTACTGTACTGTAGCTCCCTCAGTTAGGTTTAGGAATAGCAATGGATTGGGCCTGAACTTTTTTAAAATTCTGGGTTCAGGCCAGGCCACCTGAGCCCAAAGCTTTTAAAATTAAGGCTCCAGCGCGGCCTGAAGTCCAATTAAATCTGGCTTTGCCTATTGACTTCTATCCGGGCCGGATCCAGACCCTTTTGCCACCCTTAGTTAGGTTCGGTTTTAGATTCAGAGATAAAGAACTGTTTAATTATGTTTGTTTGGGAGCTTTATCTTTTAACCAATGCGTGACACATGTCACTTTTAGACATCACTGAAGAATATCACCAAGAGCGAAAAGTTTCTTCATCTGAGATATTTAATCAAGTCGTTGCTTCCGTTTCTGGAGCAAATACGTGAAGAACAAACTCAAGAGATGCTAATTGAGGCTAACTTTCTAGGTATTCCTTTTCATCTTTTCTATAATCGAGAATACATTCTTCTTTCCAAAATTGGTTTTGGTGATATTACTGCCATCTGTTTCAGAATCAGGTTCCCAATTTGAGGTAGCAGAGGACTTCTGTAACAATGATGAGCGTGTTTATTGGTAAGAATTCTCAACTGGACATGCGATTAGCAAAAGATTTTGTTTACTAAACATAAACTTTAACTACTTCTGTATTCTGGGCCTTTGGGCAGTAATCAATGTGCCACTTCAATAGTTGACTTTCATCGATGCTGCCCAAAGTGCAATTATGAATTGTGCCTCCACTGTTGTCAAGAAATTCGTAAGACAAGCCTATCTATTCGTTCAGAATTGAAGTTTCAATGTAAAAATAGAGGCTATGATTATATGCATGGTGGAGAGGCATTGCTCTGTGAATCTGAAGAAACTGAGAAGTGTGATTTACCATTGGCTTTTCAGTGGAAGGCCAACAATGATGGGAGCATTTCTTGTGCTCCAAAAGAACTAGGTGGTTGTGGTGATTGTGAATTGGAACTGAGGCGACTACTTCCAATGGGATGGGTTTCTGAATTGATAAATAAGATTGAAAGATTACTGCAGCCTTGTTGCCCTTATGAGAAAAGTTTGCCATGTAATTGTGGTAAAGCTGGGAGAGACTCATTAAGAGCAGCTAGTACACAAGGACTCGAGGATAATTACTTGTATTGTCCCACTTTGAGGAAGACTCTTGATGACGAAGAACTCTTCCACTTTCAAAAGCATTGGGTTAAAGGTGAACCAGTTATAGTTCGTGATGTTCTTGAAGCAACAAATCACTTAAGCTGGGAGCCAATGGTCATGTGGCGTGCATTATGTGAAAGCGTGGATTCAGAAGTCAGCTCTAGGATGTCAGAAGTGAAAGCTATTGACTGCCTGGCTTGTTGTGAGGTTTATGATCACATCCTTGCAATTTTTGAATGAAAGATGAATATTATAAACTCTGTATTTATAATGTGGGAAAAAGAAATTTTATTTTGCTTTTAAGGTCCAGAAAGAAATTTGTATGGTTTCTATTCTGTTCGGATATTCATTCACTTACAACTCAATCATGTTCTTGTTCATAGTGATTCTGGTTATGATGGTTTTGCAGGTGTTAATAAATACCCGTCAGTTTTTTGAAGGCTATTCCAATGGCAGATCATATGATAACTTTTGGCCCGAGATGCTGAAGCTGAAGGACTGGCCCCCATCAGATAAGTTTGAAAATCTCCTACCACGACACTCTGATGAGTTTATAAATGCATTGCCATTTCAAGAGTACAGCGATCCAAAAGCTGGAATTCTTAATCTAGCTGCAAAGTTACCGACTGATATCCTGAAACCAGACTTGGGTCCAAAAACTTATATTGCTTATGGCACAAGAGAAGAGCTTGGAAGAGGGGACTCTGTGACCAAACTTCATTGTGATATCTCAGATGCGGTATGTCCACTTCTGACATGTTTTATATATCTTTTACTTACTTCTGTCTTTTGTGGCTAATTATAAAGGAAAAAGTCATCTTTTGCTCTTTATATTGATCAATAGTAGTTTTTACGCACTCTTGGAAGTCTTTTAGGAATATTTTCCTCTGAACACACTTTAGATTGCTCTCTAGCTATCTTGCATCTGGCAATTTAAAATCTCTCTTTCTGGTGAGGGGACCATAGCAAAGGGTCAAGTTCATATGCAAAATGGAACACCTTCCTGGATGATGTGGCATGATATGCTAGTGGAGATGGACTTAAACTGAAGTCCCAGAAGGTTCTTTGGCACAGAGTGTTAGGAATCCTCTATAGAGGTTGTGTGTATTGATAGTATATCAGTATAGAAAGACAGAAAAATAGCTGGAGTCTAGCTCCCCCTCCTGGTAATCTAGGCCAATTCCTAAACAATGTTGATAGGTGATCATTCTACACTCATTCCCTTCCTAATAATTCCCCCACTCTTCATTCTCTCTCCATAACAAACTCACTCCCTCCTAGCGACCTTGGCCTACATGGCAGCAATGTTCTCACTCCTCTGTCCCAACTTATTTCTACGGGTATACACTTTAGTGGGCTTGATTGGATTGGGCTGAGTAGAGGATGGATTGTTAACACAGAGGTTCTCTTTCAAAAAAAGCTCTCACTGGAGAGGTTGAACAAAGCTACTGAAGATGTTAAAACTATTGCTCCTTGTGAGAATAGGATAAATTTTAGGTAAGAGTTCTAGGACGATGATCTTTGAATGGGGAGTCTTGAGAGTCAGTAGAATGGCCAAGAATTTAGCTTTCCTTTCCAGCAGCACAACTTCCTGTATTTGGTGAACTATGGAGATAATCCTTAGCAACAATTTGTCTCTGGCAAATTAAGTGGGATATTTTCTTCTTTAAAAGAGTTAACACTGGAAACTTAAAGTAAATTGATGTCGTGGATCTCAATAAGGGGGATGTTCTGTGGAGATTCACTTGCTATCACGTGAGGTCTGTGAAGAATAGTAATTGATTTGAAGCTAGTTCCCTTGTTTAACTCTAAATGATTGGATCAAATTGCTTTGTTTATCTCCAGAAGTTCATGTTTAGGAGATTCTTACTGACGTTAGTAACAAAATAGGTTGATTTATTAGAACCCTTATTCACATCCAATTGCTCAAGTGGATGGTGGCTCGAATTTGTTCACTCTGGGTGTCACAAGAACTATAGTTCCTCAAAGGAAAAATTGTGCAAAATGCAGAACATGAGTGTTTCAGCAATTTGGTTTTTGTGTTAGACTCGGTCCATTGCCAAATTGACTGCCCTCGTCCGAAGCCACAAAGGATATTTTAGACTTAGGAGAAGATCAAAACCCTAAGTTGTTGAGGTGTGAGCAAATCCGGCCCCATTTTTTAAATCTCCGAATGATATTACGGCAGATCTTAAGATTTTCTAACTATACATGGCAGGGCAATTTCGGGTTGGCAGCTATTGGGGTTTAAACTAAAACCCTTACAAAGTGATTATCTAGGGAAAAAAACATAAGGAGATAATAAAGAACTATAAGACTTAATTACTTAGATGCTGTCTAAAAAATTAGGAGCCATCAGTTAATGGCAATGGAACTCTGCAAAGTTTCTTGACATGAGTTATCTTCCATTAATTACTTATACTATTCCAAATGTTTTCACTATATATTTCAACTGAAATGGAATGTTACTATCAAATGGAATTGTCTATAATGTACCAAAAATAAACTATTCTTAATAGAATAAGTAACAAGGCAATCTTGCGGTTCATGGACACTAAATTGGTTCTTGCTATTACATTAGGAGACATTGTAAAAGCATGATGGTTTTGTATCAAATAATGGTAAAAATTAGGATCAGTAAAAGCACTCGTTCTTGTAAAGTTTATCACTAGAATACCTTTGAATGGGATAGGTCTAAGCATAGTAAGCTTTTCCATAAAAAGTTATATTCAAGATTTGTGAATAAGTGATTGTCTAATAATTGTCGAGGAATATCATCTTGTTTAGCATGTGTTGCACTGATAATTTAGTAGATCAATATTTTATATGAATGTCAACTAAATATTTTAAGTATATTGTTTCTAAAGTTTTTATCAGTTGATAATTGTTAATGAATTATCGCAAGGAGTTAGACCCAAAATAATTTAATCAATTTATTATTGATAAAATTTAGTGTATGGAGTTGTCATGGTTATCTAAGATGAGTGCTAACTTTCTCTCTTAAAAATGTGGCAAGAAGTGTAATTTAAGGTTTAAGGTTTTTATCATAATACAAATTGAACTTAAAACGATCAAGTTCAATTCTAACGGTTTCAATAGATGAAATGTGTCTTGTTATTACTGATGTGATATTTCTTTTTTTTTTTTAAAAAAAATCTATTGATAAGACTTTATTGTCACGCGTTGATTACATTATGCTATGTGGGTCTTACTAATAGATTTAAAAAATAAATTATTATTTGTTAACTTTGTTGGTGGCTTTCATCATGTTATGTGGCTTGCACGTGACAATGAAGTTCACACTAATAAATTTTTTAGAATTTTAAAAAATGTCCCTTTCAATGATGACATGATATTTTTAATTCCATTAAAATTTTCATTGGTTGAAATTCTATTGAAGAAATTTTTGGCTTTAAAAATGTCAATGAATGTTTTCCATACATATTAATTTATTATATTTATACATTATACTTATATTTTTAATATAATTTATTAACTTAATATGATAATACATTAATTTTATTAAAATTTTATATGATATTAAATTTTATTTTTATTAAATCTTTATGTCATTCGCTAAGTGTTAACATTGATAATATATCAAATTAATTATTAATTATTTATAAAATATGAATTACAAATAAAATAGAGATGAATCATCTTGTTTATTAATATTATTATATAATAAATAAAAATTTAATGTTGTATTTAATTTATTTTAATATATATTAAATATTATTATATTTGAATATATATGAATAATGATATTTAAATATAATAAAACAATAAATCGTTATTTTAGATACATTTATGTCGTTAATTATAGATTCTTGTTATGACTATTTGAAATAATAATGGGGTGAAACGACATGAAACGTATTAGGAACGTTGAATGATGTTTTATGTTGATCTTTTTGGATGAATACCTGTCTGGACTTGCAAAAAGTCTGTCATGTGTACTTTGTCAATATCTGTAATGGCAAGATTTAACTCAAGAATTATGAGTACGCACGGCGACTTCTACAAGATTTTAAAGCATAGTAAATTTTAGTGAAATTAGTGATTACAGGAAAGATTGTCTTTTTCTCTTTTTTTATCATTATAAAATGAAAAGGAGCCCAATTTTTCATTATAATAAATAAATAACTTATTTGGTTCAAATATTTTCCTAAGCATTTAATTTGAAATTTAATAAGACTCAATTGTGTTTAATGATAGTTTTTTCTTGGAAAATAAAATATAAAGAATAATAATAACCAAAAATCTTGAGTCAACGTATTCACAATTAAAAATCTTTTTAATGTAACACTTCAATGTTTCAAGTTGTATAAATATTTATCAAAAGAACTCAATTTTTTTTATAATTATAAATAACTTAATATTAATTTAACCTACAACTTTGTTCCAGCAATCATCTCGTTAATACAACTATGACAAAAGAAACTGTTTAGTAGCAATAGATGACCTGAGAGTTCTGTAAAGTGAGGTCTTGTATGTTTTTGTTAGCTATTTAGTTGCAATAGATGACTTAGAGTTCTGGAAAGTAAGAGTCTTATATGTGTTTTGTTAGTTTTCCCATAACACTCGTATAAATGTTTAGATCTTATTACAATTAAAATTTTTATATTTATTTACTTAATTTTTTTTGCGAACTACATACATGATTGTACCCATCTCCAGTTATGACTGATGTGAGATACGCACAAAAGCTCCTTTGGTTAGATTGTTTGTGCATTAAAAATCATAAAATAGATCATCATCATCATTATCATTATCATCCAATCTAAAGTCCCGCAATGAAGCGGGGTCTGATAGTACGCAGTCTTACTCTTACATAGTAGAGAGGTTGTTTCCGGTAGACCTACATGCAAATGAGACAATATAAGAATGATGCAATTTGGAGAGAGAAAAGGCAAAACTAGCACGAAATAAATACGTAAAAAGGCCAAAAAGGTCCGATTCTAGTTAAACCTTAAAAATAATAATAAGGAACTAAAAATAATCAGAAAATTAATAAACAATAAAATAGCAATAAAATAAAACTATGATAACTAATAAATAATTCGCCAACTAATGAAGCCTCAGTTAGACAGAATGCGTAGGACAGTAATGGTAAGCAGAAAAGACTGAGGCGAGAAGTCCAATCCTTTTTAAAACACGCAGGGGAAGGAGTGGGTGGAGCAGTGTTGGTGGTATCCCTAAGCGTAGATTTAGCAAATTTCCATTGTTAGAAAGGCGTTTTCTGCAGAGGAGTAATAAATGCTTTGCTTCCGAAACATACAATGCCCTCTCCCTCTCCCCCTCTCTCTCCATCTATAATGACAACCTACTGTTGTCTACAGAAGGAAGACAACTGCCACTAACACTTCCATCTACGAAAACAATCCCCATTCTGCATATCCGAAGCCAAAGGAAGAACATGGATGCAGAGGGAGATTCACGTATAGAATTTGATGCTAAACTAATAGACACAAGCTCAAACCTCCATACAATTAATAAATCAAAGAACGAAACTCCCTACGATGAACATAGACACTAGATATTGTTAACACATAAAGAAACGCATTCATATCCAAAGAGTCCAGAATAACGAAACCTAGATAAGGAAATCTCACAACTAAACCCAAAAAGCACAAGATGGGGACATAGGGGAAAACACAGAAGGAATGGATAATCTGGAGATAGTAAGTACAGAGAGAGAAGAAAACTTACTTGTTCCATGACAACACGACAATGATTATTTGCTCACAATACCTTTGATTGTTCGTCAGTATCCTCGCTGACCTCGTGGTTTGCAACAGCTACGGCAGCCACGGCCTTACTCATCACAGCGATGATTGATTGATTTTCGTCTTCCGTTGCTCACCACTTTCCGCTTCCACTCCTCATCACTCTTTCAACCAAATCTACAAAAGCTCCAAATTTTTCAAAAAACATAAAAAGAGGAGCAAAAACAAAGATAAAAATATGCCGATAAAGTATTGGGCGATATTATGGAAATTGTTAAGCGCAGCCCATTGAAGAGCGTAGTAACCATTGCCGTCCGAAACAGAGACCGAAGCGTCGTCTTCTTCAACAAATTTCCCTAACTACTCTAAATCTCCATAAGTAGAAGCAGAGTAAACGTCGATGACGTCGAGGGCAAGATCTTGGGTTAAAGACAAAGCACGAGATCATGTTGTACGTTATAGATGCTTTGCTTACAAACCAAACCAACCGCCCCGTGGGCGTAAATAGCTCAATTGGAGAGGAGAAATTTGTCTTGCAAGGAAGCAGATGTATCAGTGACAGAACAAAAGGGTTAGTACTGAAAAAGAACAAAATAGAAATCGAACAATCATGTGTACTTCTGATCAGCACCCAAGCACAAAACATAATCCTCCATAATCACCAACTACAGCAAGAAAATCGGTTGAGATGTGAGATTCAAGAAAGATTAAAGCCTTGAAAAGTTACCTGTTTGAGCTTATTGGCATACAGCTCTCCGGCCAAAACCTTCTCGCCGAACAACGCAACGGCAATTTTTCCGTTGATTTAGCCGAACAACGTAACAACAGCCTTCTGGTTTGCATTTTGTAAATAAGTGAAATCCAGAAAAACCCAGATCAGGAAAATAAGAAGGTAAAACCCAAATCTGGAAGCAGGAGCAAAACCCAGATCTGAAACATCCTCATCTTCCAGCTCTTCCGCCTCCAACACACAACACGACTGTTATAAAATAGATATCAAACTTAAATGATCCTCTTTAGTATCTTGTTCAATGTGGCTCGTACAATTTTGTTAACCAACTAGTAGTCGCTGTATATTTGGGGCAAAAAGTTTTCTGGTAGACTATTCGTTTGAAAATTGAAACGGAGACTACAAAGCAATTTCTCACTTTATGTCAACTAAGATTCACAGATCTCATATTTGTTTTCAACTGATTATACTAATTTATATGCATTACTAAGATGAATTCGACTTTGTGCTCACTCGGCAGAATGTAGACAGTGAATGAGGATCAAGAATTTTTCTCTATAAGCTTTAAACTCTGATGGATGCAAAAGTCCAGACCTATAATTTGAATCCTGTACTTATTCCACAAGTCAATAACTTCAATAACCTTGTTTAATGCAGGTGAACATTTTGACACATATAGCAGAGGTGCCATTGAGTGAAGAAGCGCAATCTGCAATTGCGTCATTGAAAAGAAAACATAGGGTTCAGGATGAGAAAGAGCAACTGCATCAAGATAAGGTAGACAAACATCTTGAACCGCCAGAAACGATGCAAAAACTTGAGATTTCTGGTAATGAATTGAGAAAGGATGAAACAGATGGCGCAGGAGGTGCTTTGTGGGATATTTTCAGGAGAGAGGATGTTCCCAAATTAGAGGCATATCTTCGAAAGCATTCCAAAGAGTTTAGGCACACATACTGCTCTGCGGTAGAACAGGTAGCGTATAGGATCACCTAAATGCTTTCGATTTGACCTTGTTATTTATCATGTAACAGCTAATCTGGGTTTCCTGTAGGTTATGCACCCAATTCATGACCAATGCTTTTACCTAAGCGAGGAGCATAAAGGGAAGTTGAAGGAGGAATTTGGTTAGTGTTTCGCACTGCTAGTTCTCGTTCCCTTTTCAGAAGTTACTCACTGTTATTCTTTTATTTTCTTAGGAGTTGAAGCCTGGACGTTTGAACAAAGACTTGGAGAGGCTGTTTTCATTCCTGCTGGATGCCCACATCAAGTTAGAAATCTCAAGGTAAAATTTCATCAAAAAAATGTATGCATCTTCTGGCAAACATGCAAAAGTGATTCAAATTCTGGTGCTGCGCTGACCTGTTTGTTTTCACTGATCAGTCATGTACCAAAGTTGCTGTTGATTTTGTCTCCCCTGAAAATGTGCACCAATGCCTGCGCTTAACAGAGGAATTCCGGCAACTTCCAAAGAATCATAAGGCTAGAGAAGACAAACTTGAGGTAAGCCGTTTCCATGGTAACATTTGTGTTGGCATCGTAGACATTTACCCAGATTTTTTCTAGGCGTAATTTCCTGTCATGATATCGAACAGATAAGGAAAATGATAATCTATGCTGCTGCACAAGCTCTGAAAGATATAGAAGAGTTGAAGCTCGTGGAAGCCATTCCAAGTGGTCGTCAGAGGACTTAGAATCCGTTCCTGTCCTTGTGGTTGCCAATTTTTGTGAATTGCTGCTGAAAATCAATTAAGTGTAAAAGTGTAGCTTATGAACTCACACAGCAACATTAGTAGGCAACTGTGGTGGCTATATCCACCCTTTGTCTACGTTCTCATTGCTTCTCTTTTAAGATTATAAATGAAAATAAATATTTTATAAATAAAAGTTTCCAAGTTTATCGATATTAAATGAGTAGGCTTGACCATAGTGAATGGAATACCTGTCTTTGACTAATAGGAGGTTGATTCGTAGAAACAGAAGGTTAACCTGGCTTTGCAACATCGTACCTTTGACGTCAAAACTGAAAACTGTTAAACTTAAGCCATGAGCAACACTGGGTGTAACCAATAGATGAACATCTACACTTGAGCTAATTCAAGATGGTAGATAGTTGAGCGTGTTTTATAACCAATATGGATCTTTGTTGTACTTTTGATAATTATGTCACATCATCTGCAATTGTTACAGTAACTCATTATTGCAGTATAATTCGTAGTTTGCAATTATAACTCATAATAGTAGTATATTTTGTGTTCTTTTTAACCGTAATTGTTGTATAAGCTATAAAATTTATGAGGCTAACCCTAGTTACAGGCTCGGGGAATACCAGATCTAATGCTTAAGAACAGATCATCCATCGAAGATTAAAAAAAGCAAAGCAAGATTGGAGTGTAAGTTTTAGGTATGTTTTGGAAGAGAGGAAATGAATGTATAACGGACAGTAACATCGTTGAAACCATTAAATAGATGATAACTTTCTGTCGTATGATGGGAATGTTTATGTAAATCTCTTTTGTCTAAAGAACAACACTTCATCTCAAAGTATTCTTGTCTAACTTATTTGTCGGTAAGCTGAAAGTCACCAATGGACTCTTTATGAATTACTCAAATAACTAATCCAGTAGATGTGACTTGTACAAACTGAAGTCTGCAATATTCATTAAGAATTTGCCACTATTCTCGTAATGTACTAGTAAAATAAGAAGTAAACTCAGACAAAATATCTCGTAAATGATGATTTGGTTTAGTCATTTACAAATCAATCCAAGCACCGAATTCATAGAGACACTCTCTCCATTTTCTTAATGGAAGATCATCTGATGTGAACCAGAGACTTAAAATAGGTTTGGTTAGTGGTGCTGGTGTAGTGAAGGTCTACAAGGTTCAGTTCCTGTGGACTCAGCTTCACTGATCTCTGGCTTAACTTCCATAGGTTGAGGCATGGTCATCATGACTTGAGCTAGATCTGTCAAGTCAGCAAATTGTGTAGATTCATCTAAAGATAGTTTAGACACTTCATAAGATTTAGCTACTACAGATGATGGCTCAGAGATGCTAAATGTTTAGAGATGCATTCTTCATCAGAAATCTCAGGAATAGAGGATGGTGCAAGAGTTGATAAGTTAGAATGCTCAGAGGGGCATTCATTATCAGAGATGGTGGGAACAGACACTGGTGCAAGAGTTGCTATGAAATCTGTCTGAGGAGCTTTATCTTTTCCGGTAGATTGGGAAGGATGTGGTTTTGGTGAAGAAGAAGGTGGAGTATGGATCTGGAAGGGTTTATTCCACAGATCATCTAGCTTAGGGTGTGGATTAACAAGTTTTGGGCCCTATTTGGCAATCAGTGAATTGCTTTAGCTATTAGTTAATAACGAATTAATATAGCTAATTTGACCAACAAATAACATCAGCTATTTTTTAAAGTTGTTTAGTAAAATTAGTTATTTAGTATTAGTTGTTTATGTATAAAATGATTTATGAAGGCTTGAATTCAAAATATTTATAAGGACTTGAGTATTATATCTTAGTATTTCTTTGAATATTTTCATAAGAATTTAGATAGAGCAAAAGAAGTTAACACCATCATTTAAAGAAAAGGTTTATAATAATCTAAGTACGACGTCTAACTGCTATTAAACTAGAAACAATATTATCACGAATAGTTGTCATTTCCCGAGTTCTTAGTTCCTCAACACCTTCTTATGTAGAGTTAACTTCAATATCTTCAAATATCTGGTGGTATAAATTCAAGATCTTGCTCGATAATGTTAAAAGCTAGATCAGTAATTGTGCTTCTTCTTATATAGTTATGTAACGCAAAAGTTGCACAAATTATTCTTTTTGATCCATCAATGAATATTTAGGCATTTTCTCCAATATCTTCTGTGGAGCTTTAAGAACTTTGAAATCCCTCTCAATACAACTTCTCAATGATGAATGAGCTCGATTAAAACTTCTTGAGATCTTTTTGGATATGCACCATGAAACTCTAATTAATGATACCTTGTCTCTGGGTAAGGTGTCAAATATCCTTCTCTTTTCGGATAGCTTTTGTCAACTAAGTAATATTTACCTGAGTGCTCATAGAGGCAATAAATTACTATGAATAATATCATAAAAAGTCTAAATCATGAATAACAAATCCTACAAATTTTAAAATTGATTGTCAGTGGTTTTGAAAACTTGAGTCTCAGATTACAGATTGTATAAAGGGAAATAGGAGAATTATGTGTTGGTCCATCTAATCGCGGCTCGTCGTTCGATCCTAAAATCGATCCTTGGAAACTGGTCAAAAATAATAAATACCAAGGATTGCAGTACAGGATGCAACCTCAGGTCGTCTCTCTTAATCGGAACCTAATGAAATGGATCTAAGCTAGCCTATATGTCATAAAGTACAAGCGAAATTAGCAAGGAAAAGAGGGGTTTGATTTTGAAAACATTAATGAACTAAAATGTATTGTAAAAAGTATTTTTGGGTTTTTGAAAATAGAAAATGAAAAGATTAAAACAAATGATGAAATCCTCTTGAAAATGAGCTTTGGCTATCACAGTTCAAAACTAATTTGATGCGAGTAGAAATCACTAAGTTTGAATGGTAAACCTTAAAGAACTCTCTTTAAGTCCAGGGTCTTGATTAATGAACTCCATTCCTC